>CM062820.1:534008293-534235793 GCA_031772625.1 Pinus tabuliformis
ATGGTGAGATATTTTTCATTTGTACTTGTGTATCAGGATCTACAATTGGGAATCCACAAGTGGATTGTTCCTCATTTACCTGATTTTCACCAGTTCCTTCTACATGGTCTTCCTGATCTTCCATTGTTTTTCTTCCACATGAACTGCTCTCAACGGGATGAGAAGGTTGAATATGGGTTATAATAGTCCCCTTCTTCCCCTTTGTGGGTTGTGTCACACCTGGACCACTGCTACTAGAGCCCAAGTGGATTATTCCTGCGTGATGAGTTTGGGTTTCTTTAGCCTTTCTGCCTACAAAGGAAGGCCCAATATGAGATTTGGTTTCAGATTTATCAGTATTTCTTTGGCCCCTAGTGGGCTTCGAACCCCTACCTCTTTTAGGCATTCATTTCAAAAAATGACAAAACAAAATTCCAATAAAAATTTTGCAACTTAAAAATTAACTGGACACCCATAAATTCCTTCAAGCAAATAGAAGCACACTATAAAAAAAATAATAGCAGACTTACCCCTATTGCAAAATATGGAAAATTCTTACCAATTCAAATCGCCTCCCTGGCAACGGCACCAAAATGTTGGGTGCAGGAATTGCACTGAAGAAAAATACCATGGCATGCATGGGATTGAATGTGTTTCTTTTCTACCATGGCATGGGTTTTGCCAGGTGTGATAGTATTTTCATCCTAGCCTTTCCATTTCCTGACAGCTTTGATGAGATGGGTTCTCTCATGGATTTTGTGGGGGATGGCTGGATTGGATTTGAAGCTGAGTGGGGTGGATCTCCAAATTGATAAACACATGATGGTAGTGGTCCTTGAACCATACTGAGGATGCACGAAGCCATTGGCCTAGTAATCCCTGAACCAGACATGGGTTGTGGTAAAGCCAGATTGTGTGCCTCACTGGGCTTAGGAATCCTTTCCTGTGAATGGAGGGATATATGGTAAAGCCAAGAGGTGGATTTTCTCTCTGTTCAGCCTAGTGATTTTGGGATGGAATTAATGGTAAAGCTCAGAGATTATGTCTCAAGGTAGGGCATAGTGATCCCTGGATCACACTGCGGATGCACGGTAAAGCCTGAGAGAATAGGAGGCACTCAAATTCCTCATAGTGTAGGCGGAGAACTCCAGTGGCATCCACATTGATTGGTGTTTTTGATTTGTTCTATGTGTCCCACATTCATGCTTGGAATATGGCACAGGGGTGATTGGATGAAGAGAGAATTGGCTCAGTGAATCTATGGTTGGGTGGAATGTGTTAGTCCCATCACCAGTTGGTTCATTGAATTTATTAATGAAAAATTCATTCCCTTGATTTTCATGTGAAAATGTGTGTGTGTGTGTGTATATATATATATATATATATATATATATATATGGATTTTGATGGTTGATATGTTTATTGTATTTTTGTTCCTATTATGTTGGTTTATATGCACATTTACCTCGGAGGGTGTTACATAAATATAATCACGCTATCCCATATATACTATCCCAACCATATAAGTTAAATGGTTGATGAAGGATGATAAGGTTTGGACACTAATGTAAGAAAGAAAGACAATTGTCGCAACAAAACTAGAAGGAATTAAAATATTAGGGTTGAAATCAAGCTGCACAAAAAAACAAATTAATAACACAAATAATCACAAATCACAATTTATCAAATGCAAGTAACTTAATCAATTTAACCACAATCTTTCGTTAACAATAATGAACAAGAATATAATTTTTAATTAAATTCGAAATATACACATAATATTCATAATAAAAAATCTCTAAAATCTACATCCTCTTTCCAATATAAACATGCCTATTGATTTAATTAACTATTAATATTGTGAAATTAGTATGAGGTCATAGATTCAAATCTAAAGGAGGTACAGTATGCACCCCTTCATAATCTTTAGTAGTAAAATCCTTGGTCTGATGCAAGACCCTTTTTCGACAAACAAGAAGGTATCATACACCAATTTGGTGTCTAGCTTGCATATGGACTTAAAAATAAATTATTATTATTATTTCAGTTTGAAGGTTTCTATGGATGTATTTTGAAGAGTCAGAAATTGGAGACGAATCCACATTATGCTTTTTGGATTGACGTTTTGGGTCAAAATTAGGACCCATCATCAAGATTATTGACACACATCCACATTAATGATATAATGGTGTCAAAGATATTCGCAAAATCATTAGGTTCAAGCAAAAAAATAATTGATTTTTTGTCCATCTATATATATATATATATATATATATATATATATATATATATATATATATATGATTGTTTTAAATACTTAAACATTTGTCTTCTAGATCCATCACATAAAAGGATTGATTGTCGATGTGTTTCAAATGAACTAACGTGGTTCATCATCAAGACTTAGATTTAGAGAGAATATGATACAGAAGAGTTTAGAAAAAAGGAAGGAGTCTATGAACTAAAGGATAAGTCAAAAGTCAAAATATAATTAACCATTAGAAAAAATCGTTGTTTAAAAAAATAATAAATTTAATAAAATGTCATAATTTAGTAATAAATAAATCATAAACTCAAATAAAACTGTGATTAAATAACTAATAATAATTAATTAAAAATAAATAATAGTATTTTATTATCAGTGTTATAAATATATAAATATTTATATAACTATTTGAGTAATAGTTTATGTAAAAATAAAGGTAAATAAAGGCAATAAAGTTAGTACTACATAAATAATATATTAAAATGTTATTAATAAATGAAAATTTATTAAATAAATATAAACTAAGTTAAAAAAAAAATTAAAATGGAAAAGAAATAAGGGATAAGTTCAAAGGAAAATATAATAAAATTAATAAACGTTAAAATTCTATAATGAATATAAATATTTATAAGAAGTGATTTTTTTTTATATTAATACAATCTAAATCACATAAAATTAAGACTAAATATCCCCAATTAGGGTGAGAACAGCAAGATGGACTCCTTGGGATCCAAGCCATGGTTTGCATCCCAAGACAAAAGGACGGTGAGGGTGTTGGTTTTTGCCCTCACACACTAGCCAACCTTTGCAAGGTGGATAGATGCATGCAAGGTATTTATGAGGTTCTACGAGACTGATTTGATACCTCTCGCTTGGAATGTTATGTTGCAAGTTGGTTTTGAGCCAGAGGCATTATAGGTAGTTTGGTTACAGGTGTAGAGGGAGTCTCGAGTGCACTCTTGATGGTCCCTTCCGAAGCTGGTTGATTGGTTGCATCATCTCCCCTCCATTATACACTGGCTAGCATCTGCGGGTATGTCTTATATATGATTTTACACCTTTTGACCCCTTTGCTTAATTTCCCTATGGAAATTTGTGGGGAATGGATCTCTACGACAATATCTTGGGTTAGAATGTATGAATACCATAATTTGTGGAAGGATATTGTTTTTTTTATTTTATCAAAAACCTAAATTCGGTCAAATTGTCTCTGTTAGTTATGGTATATTATTCTCATGGATGGGTATGTAATTGGGGTCTACGCTTTGGAATTCATTTTTTATTATATGCATGGGGGCGTGGGTTTTATTTCATGGCTTCTTGTTTCTTCTGCGGGTTAGTATGTGAGGAGATTACCTAAGAGAGTATATGTTTGAATGGACTCTATGTTTGGTTCTTTGGAGGCTTAGGGAGTCATGGATTGATAACATTGTCATCCTTTATTAGTACACCCATATCATATTTGGCGGAAATTATTTGTTTTATTTGTTAGTTTCTCATAGTTTTGTGGATTTGTTTTGTGTTATTCCTTCAGGTGTTATTCCCATGTACATGTTCCATGTTCATCACCTCACCAAATGTATTATGCTAGGGTTAGAGGGTTTTTATCTTTGTGTGTTGTTTCTTTATCGTGGCCAGAGAAATCCTAGCATGGTGTAACCTTCATTTGGAAGAGCCACCATGACGGGTGAGGCTCGTGGCTGAAGCCATCGTGCAGGGCTTTGGCGGGGTGCCTGTCAGCTCGAACCATGTCCTACTTGAGGCCGAGGTAATAGAATGACACCTGGGCTCATTCATGAAGCATCTCAAGCATACTATATTGGCACTTAGCCGCAGATCCTCCAACTTATTCCTGGGAGGGAAGTGGACCTAAACCAACATGCAACACAAGAAAATTTGGATGTTAATGAATGGTTGGAGTTGGTACTAGACCCTGGGCATACCAAAGGTCATTCCTCTTAGTACAAAAAAATTGTCTAACTGTATTAGCTCATCAAAAACATTGTAGAAAGAGCTTTCTCCACTCCTGCAGTTGCTCCATCCAAGCCAAACCTTGTTCTTCCAGAAATTCTTAAATAAGTCTAGTTTATTCAATTACAGATTGAGAAACAAAATTCCTACCTCATCCATATCTAAAATTTTATTCCATGCATCCTTCAAATGGAATTACCTGGCTCGAGTGTGAAAGATCCAACTCTTGCAAACTCTTCTGACGATTAGTAGTTTGTCTAGTCTAGTATGTTTTTCTTTTTTTTGTTAAGTAAAAATGCAGGATACTCATACTTTGATACTACATTGTATATATTTAGATATCCGACGGAATAAGGACACAGAGACACATCTAGCTCTAAAAAACAATGTTAAGTTATTTTGTTTTTGGATGGCTTATAATGCGGTATGGTGACCAACAAATCTGATTTCCCATTAGGAAGATTGAGGCCACCATACCATTTGATTAACGATGTAATCCCTCTTTTTTTATGAATGAATGAAGAAGGTCCTGCCAAGCTTACAAAAAAAAATTTAAGACCAAATAGGTAATAATTAGATATTAATATTTTAATATAAATAAAATAATAATAAATAAATAGATAAATATTATAAATATATAAAAATGGTAAATAAGGATAATACAACAAGGATTAAATATAAATTACAATAAAAATAAAACTATGTCAAAAGTAATCTAAAATTAAGGGTGAAATAAAATGAGAAATATATATATAGATAGATAGATAGATAGATAGATAGATAGATATAATTATAATTTAAAATATTATTAAATAACCAAAATAAGAAAATAAATAAATAAATAGATAATTTTTTTATTATAAATAAATATTAATAATAATATTGCTATAAATAAAGTATTATTAGTAGATAATAAAAGTAATAGCAAGGGTAAAATAAATTAACCAAAGGTAAAATAGAAATAAAAAGAAATTAATACCAATAGAAGTAAAATAAATAATAATAATAATAAATAAAATAGTAAGAATCATTAAAAGAAATATTAAAATTATGAAGAGGAATACCCCAAGGGAAGAGTGGGGATCTAATTTTTACTGATTCTCTAGTCATCATCCCTATTAAGATTGTATGCAGCTCGTTTCTCTTTCTCAATGGTTTCCTTGAAATTTTTTTGATGATAATGACTTCCAACCATAATTTTTCTTATCCCCCAAATCCTAAACCCCTTTCTCCCACAATAAAAGTGGTCAATCTTTTGAGCTTTGTCATTGAATCTCCTACCAAGTGTCTTCTTGAAAAATTATTAAATTTTGTCATTATTGCTCACAAAATTCTGGTAGAAGACATTATGTTTAGCATTGAATATGGCCTCAAGGATGTTCTTGATCACCTCAAAGAAGTTATTAGACAATATTGTTATATTATCCTTGGGAAGGTGAAAACGCCTAGGCATAATATATTTTTTCCTTAAACCCCTTAATAATAATCAACATATTGCCATTCTTAAAGCTAACAAATGAGGTATGGTTGGCATTCTTTATAAGAAGGATTATATTAGAGAGTGTTTGGAGTCTTGCATGGGAAAAAAATTCATCGATGTTTTGGGCTAAGTATCACACCCCATCATCATGAGATCCAAAGAGAGGTTGATTCAGAATGATTAGTATTAATGTACTTAATAATGGGGGATTAATATTTTCTAAGTTTCCACCCATCATCATGCATAAATTTATTATCGATATTTCCAATCTCTAAGGCCTCTCTAATGTTTCTTTTAGAATAATGATCAATGGTGGTGAAGAATTTGGAATTCTACAGACAGATGTGGTGTTTAGTTACTTTTGAGTGTTCCACTAATATAGGTTTCTTAGATCTATCATGAATGATATTAGCACAATGATCCCTAATTCTAGGGTGGATTGAGCGACCAGTTTCTCCGATGTAAATTTTTCCACATCCATCCAGGACCACCTCACTAATAGTGGTAGCTATAAAAATCTTAGCAAACATTTTCTTTCAAAAATTTCCAAGGAGGTATCTAATTCTATCATGTCTGATAGTTTTTGTTCCACTATAAGTAAAAGGCTTATTGAGTGCAACCCGTTCACTCCCCGAATCCATGGCCTTCCAAAAATCTTTAAAGAAGTTGCATTGCTAACACCTATTTTGAATACAATTGGTGAGCCTACTTATGTCCTTACTAATAATTTATCCATGAAGCTTAAGCCTCTTATTGTTTATATTGACTCCTTTTTCAAGGATTATCCCTCTTTCATTAATGAAATTAAAGGTTTTAAACTGAAGCCCAATGATATTTTGGTTAATTTTGATGTTTCATCTCTTTTTACTAAGTTCCCCATTAACGAGGCCATTGACATCATTAATAACATTACTGACCCCAATACGACTAAATTAATCAGTATTTTCTTAAAATATACTTTCTCTGGCTTTCAAGATGAAATTTATGAGTAGACATGTGGAGTTTCTATGGGCTCTCCTCTTTCCCCTATTGTGGAAATATTTTCATGGAGGATTTTGACACTAAAGCCCTTGCTTCTGCCCCTTTCCACCCTAAGCATTGAAAAATATATATTTACAATACATTTTTCATTTGGCCCTTTTGACACCTAATATGAAAGGATTATTGTAAATATTGTGAATATTTTCAGTTATGCATTTGAGAAAATAAAGAAACTTTGGAATTGGAATCCCAAGAGTCCCTCCACTCAAGTATAAATTCATGATATGACTAATGCAATAGACAATTCAATTCGTGGAGTTACCCTTTTGGCCTGACATGGTATTAGAGCCAGATCCCTTTTTTTAGCTTCACTATGCTCTTGTAGCTACTATTTACCTTCATTATTCCCCGTCATCGACAAAGCATTCTCTGATTTTTTGCATTGAATATTTTGGTGTGTGTGTACTCTACTCTGTGCGTTGAAATGAATTGAAGGATGGACTTTGTGATTGTGCATTATTGTACTAATCCTCTGCACGTTGGTTATGGTCATTGAAATAAATACCCTGAACTATATCCAACGCGTTGGATTGTAAGCTCTGCAGTGATTTCCTTTATTTATGGTAGTAAACTATACTATATGTTGAATCTACGCAAATTTTTTGGAAGTTGTTGAATTAATTTTGAAAGTTTTTGAATCAATTTTTGAAGTTGTGCACTTGATTTATGTGTTGGAGTTATGATGTATTTGAACTTTCTGTTGAAAGTATGCTGGTGTGATGTGCATTGAACGATGTGTACTACTGAAAATCATATATGTATGAATTGTCATTACTGACTGCATATGTAAGCTAGATTTTGATAGGTGTGTTAAGTAATTTTGAATGCATATGTCCATTGAATGTATTTCATATATAAACAATGGTGAATGCATATGGTATTCGATGATATGGTGAATGCATATGGTATGGTGTGTATGATTGGTATGTGATGATGGGATATGAAACACATTGAGTTCTTTTTTAAATGGTGATGAGGTGTGTATTATGATGTCATATGGAGTATTATGATATATAATATGCATATTCCCTTATGAGTTTGAGTTCGGGTAACCATTATATAACTTAATGGTTCTAGTAAATGATGTATGGTTGAGGTTTATATGTGATGGTTAAATATTATATACATATGAAGCATTGAGTTTTGGTAATTTTTGAAGATATTTTTTAATCAAAATTACTAGTATAAGGAATTACTTTATTTGAAGTCAGCCTAGAAGTTTTGCAGGAATGCATTCACTCATCTCTACAGTGGGAGTAGTTCTCACTAGAAAAGAGAACTACCATGATTTTTCCATGAAGATAAAACACACTTTAGTTTTTAATGAGTTTTATAAAGGAGTTTGTGAAGGAGAAGGAGACAATGCATCTAAAAATCCCACTTTAGGAAAGGAGCTTGCCATTTGGGAAAACAAGAATAGCAAGGCATATGCCTTTATAGCATCCCCAGTAAATGAAGAGTTGAGTTGTCATATTTCACCATTTTCAAATGATTTTGAAGCCTTAAAGAAGTTTAAGGAATTTTATGACTCACACTCTGAACTTGAAGTTGTTCAATTGATGATAAAGTTGTTCAATCTTGAGTTGAAAAATGATGACTCTCTTTCCTTATCTTCATAAGTAAGATTTGTTATGCATGCCATAAAAGCCACTGGTGTTGAAATAGATATTCCTCTCATATCTTATGTCATGGAAATATATCCCACTTATTCACATTATCTTGAATCATTGCAAACAAGAGGCAACCTTAAGGACATTGCCTTTGGCTCCCTTAAGAAGAAATTTGTTGAATGAGAGAAGGATTTTTGGAAGAACACAACTCCTCAGTCTACTGAAGAAGTTGTGTGCCTTGCATAGAAAGAGAAGAATAATTCACAAGATTATTCTAGAAGAAGAGGTAGTTGAACAGGAAGGAATAATTTTAGAATTAGGGGGGCAAACATTTCCTAGGAGAAAAGTCTGATCTTCATTGCATACAATGCAATAGAGATGGACATGATGCTTCCACATGTAAGCTGCCTTTGGATAGAATTTAGCAGGAAAGAAATGAAGTAAAAGGTAAAACACTTGACAAAGTGAAAGGTAACGCACCTGAGTCCACTCATTATGTTGTGGCACATTGCAACATTGGAGTAACTCAAGACTTATTCAATGCTTCATATGCTTCATGGAAAGATGCTTGGTTGCTTGATTTAAGAGAAACTTGCCACATGAATTTCAAGATATATTTATTTGAAGAATTCACTGATAATGTTGATGGAATAGTATACTTTGTAGACAAGTCCAACTCAAGCCATCAGGGCTTGGCACCATCAGGCTCAAATTTCCTAGTCTTCCAGACTTTCTTCTACTGATGTTATATACCTCCCAGAGTTGAGGAGAAACTTGTTGTCATTGGTCCACATCCGTTAGCAAGGACACTCCATTCATCTATTTGATGGCAAAGTTGAGGTCAAAAAAGCATCAGATCACTCACTTGTCATAAGTGGGATAGAGGAAGGAAGACTTCTGAAGCTACAAGGAACCTTTGCTCATGCACAAAACTTCTCATACAATTCTCACTATGACAAAGGTACATTTCCATAAAGTATTTTATGGCATGCTATCTTTGGACACTTTAACTATGAAAACTTGTGTTTGTTTAAGAATGATGGTGTTATTGGTTTGCCTACAATTCCTAGGAACCTTAAGAAATATCATTCTTGTATCTTCATCAAGAAAAACAAACAATATTTTCATGATTCTCATTTAAGAGCACATAGAAAACTTGAAATCATTCATTCCGATTTATGTGGTCCAATTCTTGTTCCTTCTGCAAATTCTAACAAATATATGATGACATTTATTGACAACTGAATGAGAATGTGTTGGGTTTATTTATTGAAGAAACAATCTGAATCTTTTGAAACATTCAAAAAATTTCACGCATGGATTGAAAATGATGCACAATCTCATATTGGCTCTATTCTCACTGGTAATTCATTTGAAAACTATCTTCTCTAGCATGGGATCAAACATTGAATAATCGTTCCTTATAATCCCCAATAGAACAAAGTAGCTAGAAGAATGAACAGGAGAATATTAAATATGGTACATTCCATGATGTTTTTCAATAATGTTAAATTGATGTTTTTGGCTAATACAGTTCTATTTGATCTGTATATAAGGAATAGGTTTTTATCTAATGCTATAAAAAGCAAGACTCCCTATGAAATGTGGTATGGCTACATTCCATCAGTGAGGCATCTCAGGGTTTTCGCTCCACCTATTATGCCTTAATACCTAAGGAAAAAAGAAACAAACCCAGTGGAAGGAGTCACAAATGTATCTTCTTAGGGTATTCAAATACCTCCAAAGCATACCATATGTATGATGAAGTGAACAAGAAGTTTATAATATCTAGAGATCTGATCTTTTGTGAATCTTCCAATAATTACAATGTTGTTGAGCGACAACTTCATTGCTTGGATAGATTCGAACATGCAAAGTATTTTCAAGAATTTTATAATGAGATTACACATCTTGAAGGGGGTATTCCTATACTAGATCAATATAAGGAATATTCTTCTGGAGCACTCTGTCCCCCGCATGAAGCTCCAACCACTAATCACACTTTGAGTGATGTGATTGACAAAATTGGGAGACTAAATCTTGATTCAGCCCCAACTTAGTCAATTGAGTAGCCTGGGTCATCTCATAAAGGTCCTCCAAAATGGCTGACAAAGACACTTGAAAGTGTTTGTCCTGATGAGGTTGGAAAGATAAAAACAAGCTCAACCAGATAGAATGGAGGTGGTGTATACAATCTTGATTCACCATTTGATATCGATGTTTCTTATGATTGTGAATTGAATTTGTCTATAGATTTTGAACCAAATTCCTTCAAATAACCCGCTTCCCATGATGAATAGAAAGAAATAATGCAGAAATAATATGATGCCCTGATAAAGAATGGCACCTAGAAGCTGGTAGATCCTCTATTGGGAACCAAACTAGTTAGCAACAAGTGGGTCTTTGAAAACAAGTATAAAGAATATGGCTCACCTGACAAGCACAAAGCCAGGTTTGTGGCAAAAGGCTTTGTACAGAAGGAAAGGGGTCGACTATGAGGATACTTTTTCTCCCACAATAAAATTGGCTACTTGTAGAAAAACTATGATAGGTTAACCTGATAATGCAATATAAATCAAAGCATAATACTATAACCTACTTCTACTATCAATTTGCGGAATCTTAAAGATTGAGTTGAATAATATAACCAGAAGAAGAAGAATCAATGGCACAATACACATGAAAATACTTTGGGGAAAGCCTTAGCTAAAAACCCCACACTATTGTATTATCATACATGGCGGAAATACATAGGAATTATACAAAGCCTTAGCTCTCACAGCTAGCCAGCTCTCAATACAATCCTCACAAATGCTCATAGGAAATCTTGGATTCTCTCCAACCTTCCTCTCTGCCCTCTAAGCTCCTATTTCCTTGCGTTGTTCTTGTGGATGATTGTCCTATTACCAAGTGGAAACTAATCCTTCAAAACTGCGCAATCCTCAAGGATAAATCCTTGACTGCATGCATGAGTTGTCTCCATGAGAAAACACATGCAACTGATATTACATTGTCCTTGAACATTTATCTCAACTGGGTCTTTCTCAAAATAGACATGCATGAGTTTCTGATGAGGGAATCTTCAGTTAACTGGAGTAGCACTAGTTGAGTGCATTAATGCATCAACTGACTGTTAACTCACTATTAGTTCCTCAAACAGTTTGGAATTAATTTAATTGGACTTAACTCAGTAAACTGAGTTAACTAATTACAACTCAAATATAACTCAATCTCATCTCCTTAATTTAATGGATAGCTCTTGCATGACTTCAGAAAGACTTCTAACTTGAATTTCTCCAACTAATTAATTTAAAATAAATTAATTAATTATTTCCAAGTAGTTGTTAAGAATAAATTCGATTTTAATTCAAAATTTAATTCAAGGACAAATTAAATTGGAATATTCTTGTTTCCATATTTCAACACTCCCTCTCAACAAGAAAGGGATTATCTGCCACCCTGATCCTATCTCTATGGAACTCGAATTTACACTTTGACAATGCCTTTGTCAAAATGTCAGCATCTTGCTCCTTTGTCGAAATATATTGTAGCAACACGATCCTCTCGACCTGTGAAAAGCCACGGGTAACAAATCTTGCCTTATGCTTCTACACACTACCGCAAGTAGCTTGCTTTACCTTGTAAAGCCAATGGGAACTCACAACTGACTTGTTCTCCGGCCTCGAAACCACGTCCCAAACACTGTTACAAACTATGGAGTCATACTCCTCCACCATAGCATCAACCCAAGTCGGCTGCTACATTGCTTCTTCAAAGGAAGATGGCTCGGTCTCAATGCATTCCCCAATAAGGCCATGTATCTAGTGTACCTCTCAGGTGACCTCCTCTATCTGCGTTGAGAAGATGGTGCTCCCACATTCTCTCTCTCATCCTCCATCAATCTGTCAACTTTTTTGGTGCGCTTTCATCCATCTTTGGAAGACTCTGTTTGAGTGGATGTCTTCACTCATAGAACCTCTGCATGCAGCTACTCCACATTAGTCTGAGGCTCCTCCTCCTTAGGAACCAACAGTTCCTCCACAACCTGTAGTTTGAGCTCCCTCTCAAGGGAAACTCACACGACCTTCTGCTCATCAAACTTGAGATCTTTGCAAACCATTATCTTCTGACTCGTAGGCAAGTACACCTGATAGTTGTGAGGTGTATCAGTGTACCCCAAAAATATCCCCAACTCTGCTATTAGCTCAAGCTTCTTTCGTGCATCCTTTGTCACATGGCAATATACCGATGAGCCAAAGATCCTGAAGTGACCCACATATGGTCTCTTACTAGAGAAATCTTCCTCTGGTGTCTTCATCACAAGTATGGGATGCAGGCTTCTATTCTGTAAATAGACCATTGCATACCTTAGCCCACAAGTGAAGTGGTAGGCCTTGGCCATGCAGCATTGCCCGTGTTGCCCCTACAATAGTTCTATTCTTCCTCTTGGCCACCCCATTCTGCTGTGGGTTATGAGATGTCATCAACTCTCATTTAATTCCTTCCGTTGCATAGAAGTCCTTAAACTCTTGAGAGACATATTCTCCACCATTGTCACTTCTCAAGGCCTTGATCTTCTTCCCTGATTCTTTCTTGACCAAAGCTTTGAACTCACAAAACTTTGTGAAAGTTTGGTCCTTCTTCTATATGAAATAAATCCAGCATTTATGAGAATAGTCATCGATGAAAATCACATAATACCTTTGCTTCACTGTGGATGCCGTCGACAATGGTCCACACAAATCATTATGAACTCGCTCTAAGATAGCCTTTGCTCGGCTATCTTGATAATGAAAGGAAGACTTGGTGTACTTTCCCAAGGTACAACCTTTGCATGTGTCAACTTGCTCAAGTTTACCTTTGGGAAGTCCTGTAGATATTTGCTACATTATCTTCAAAACCCCATAATGCAAATGGCCCAACCACCTATGCCATAACTTGCCAATGTCTTGCCTTTGCACCAATTTTTCTTTCGTACTCAATGCTCACAATCATCTACCTCTAGTTTATACAGATTCTTCACCCGAATCCCTATCCTCTTGGTCTAACCCATGGCTATGTGTCTTAGGAATGCCTTTCCTTTACTGATGACAACATCGTAGCCTTTTTTCTCCAACATCATGACTGATACCAAGTTCTTCTTCAGTCCAGGCACATACATCACATCTATTAAGGTGAGAGGAACTCCATTCTCCCTCTGAAAAGCAACCGTGCCGACTCCTGAAACACTATACCTTCCGTCGTCACCCATCTCTATGCGGATCTTGAGGTCTTTCTCCTCCAAGGCACTGAATAAATTTTTATCACCGGTCATGTGGAATGAGGCTCCACTGTCAAGATACCAGACACAACTCATCATCGTTGACACCATGCATGAAATGAGGGTAAAGTCCATTTCGAGTTGAGAGGCTAATGCCTCACCTTCCCATCCTTCCGAGGATCCCTTCTTGGACTTCTTCGATGGGCAATTAGTCGTATAATGTCCCATCTTGTGACAATTAAAGCATCTTACTTTAGACATGTCACCCTTCTTCCCTCCATGAGAACAATTCGATTTGAAATTGGAAGCCTTACCCTTCCCTTTCCTTTCCTTACTTGCTAAGGCCAGATTTTCTTCATCATCATTCTTGGATGAAGAACCATCTCATATGCTCCTCTTGATCTCCTCCTACATAAGATCCGACCACAATCGTTCCCAATCTGGTAGTTTCTCCATTTTATTCATAGAGTCCTGGTAGCTATTCCAACTCTTTGGAAGGCCAAGGAGAGCGAGTCTCACCATATCATCATCTCCAGTAGTTATTCCCACACTGCCAAGCTCATCTCTGTAGGTGGTGAGCTTGTTCAGATATGTGGAAATAGTATCTCCCTTCTCCATCTTGATTCTTCGAAGCTTATCCTTGAGCGCCAATTTCCTCTGGTTGCTACTATTCTAGTAGAGGTCCTTCAGTGTCTTCCACTTTGAAAATGGAGTATCCTTCCCATGGAGACTCGAGACAATATGGTCTTGAACTCCCTCAAGGATGATTTGTCTCGCCTTCGCCACACACTTCTTCCACTCAGCCAACTCTTGTGCATTAGTTGAAATTGGTTTTAGGATTTCTTGATCAATGAATTCCTTCAAGCCATTGTCTTCTAATACAACCTCCATTCTATCTTTCCACGCTATGTAATTCGAGCTACCTTCCAAGGCATACTCGAGTCTCAAGCCATAGAACACCATTGGCCAACCTTGAAGTATGATATGAATTCGATTTTCACCTGCAACCCTCAACTTCAAACTTCGAATTCTCTTCTCAGTATACTGTTCACAGCTCTGATACCATGTAGAAAATCTATGATAGGTTAACTCGATAATGAAATATAAATAAAAGAAGAATACTGTAACCTTCTTCTACTATCAATTTGCGGAAGCTTAAAGATCGAGCTGAACAATATAACCAGAAGAAGAAGAACCAATGGCACAATACACATGAAAATAATTTGGGGAAAGCCTCAGCTAAAAACCACACACTATTGTATTATCATACATGGTGGAAATACATAGCAATTATACAAAACCTTAGCTCTCACAGCTAGCCATCTCTTAGTACAATCCTGACAGGTGCTCACAGGAAATCCTGGCTTCTCTCCAACCTTCCTCTCTGCCCTCCAAGCTCCTATTTCCTTGCGTTGTTACTAGTGGATGATTGTCCTATTACCAAGTGGAAAACTAATCCTTCAAAACTGCACAATCCACAAGGATAAATCCTTGAATGCATCCATGAGTTTTCTCCATGAGAAAACACATGCAACTGATAGTACACTATCCTTGAACATTTATCTCAACTGGGTCTTTCTCAAAATAGACATGCATGAGTTTCTGATGAGGGAATCTTCAGTTAACTCGAGTAGCACTAGTTGAGTGCATTAATTCATCAACTGACTATTAACTCACTATTAGTTCCTCAAACATTTTGGAACTAAACTGGACTTAACTCAGTAAACAGAGTTAACTAATTACAACTCAAATATAACTCAATCTTATCTCCTTAATTGAAGGGATAACTCTTGCATGACTTTAGAAAGACTTCTAACTTGAATTTCTCCAACTAATTAATTTAAAATAAATTAATTAATTATTTCCAAGTAGCTATTAAGACTAAATTCGATTTTAATTCACAATTTAATTCAAGGACAAATTAAATTGCATATTCTTGTTGCGATATTTCAACACTATTATTCAGAAACTCTTTTGCCTTAGCAGCAAAAACAGTTGGAAATTCCATCAAACCGATGTAAAATTTTTTCTCTTAAATGGAGATATGAAAGAGAATTTTTTTATTTGCCAACCAAAAGGATTTGTTGTGAAGAGTTAGGAACATAGAGGATGTAAGCTTGTAAGATCCTTGTATGGCATCAAGCAAGCATCGTGAGCCTGGTACGAGAAGTTAAATGATCATCTTCTGAAACTCAATTTCAAACATTATGATCTTCATGATGAAACTTTATTTTTCAAGAAAGTTGGAAAAATAGTTATATATCTTCTGGTGTATGTAGACGATCTTCTAATGGCAGGGAAAAATGAGAGCTACATTGCATCCATAAAGAAAGAAGTGGGGAAAGGTTTTGAAATGATAGATTTGGGATATCTTCACTTCTATCTTGGTATTGAAGTAACCCAAAATCTGAAATTTATATTCCTCTGTTAGAAGAAGTATATTGGAGATTTTTGAACAATTTTGGCATGGTTGAGTGAAATTTTTTAACTGCTCCAATGGAACAGAACTTAAAGCTCACATCCACTGAAGGAAAAGAATTTGAGGATGCAACAAAATATAAACAACTCATAGGAAGTCTCAACTACTTGACTATTACTAGTCCACGCATTTCATTTGATTATGGAATCCAATCCAAATTTATGGAAAAGCCTTGTGAGTGTCACTGGTCTACTATAAAAAGAGTTCTAAAGTACTTGAATGGAACTCAAAACTTTGGACTCATGTATACATGGGTGAATGACTTCATCTTGATTGGATACACTGAATCAGATTTCATTGGAGATAAAGAAAATTGAGTATCTACTTTAGGTTATTTTATGACTCTAGGATCGGGAGCTATCTCCTAGAGGTCACGCAAACAGTTAGTTCCAGTAGATTCCACAAGTGAGGAAGAATATGTGGCAGCAGCTGAAGCAACGAAGGAAATTATGTGGCTTAGGAAAATTCTGGAAGCTTTTCAGGAGAAGCAAGTACATTCAACTCCTCTTTTGATTAGAACACTTTTAAAATAAATTTGGCTAAGAACCTAAAGTCCCATGATTGAACGAAGCACATCAATACAAAACACCATCTGATTTGACATCATGTTGAGGCCAAAACAATCCACCTACAACATTATTCCACAAATGAGCATATTGCAGACATATTCACCAAAGCACTTGGAAGGGAAAAGTTGGAAAGATTCAGAATTATGCTTAGACTCACCAAAATCCATTCAGATTAAGAGGGGAAATGTTGACACCTAATCCGAAAGGATTATTGTAAATATTATCGGTTATGAATTTGAGAAAACCAAGGGACCTTGGAATTAGAATCCCGAGAGTCTCTCCAATCATGTATAAATTCATGATATGGCTAATGCAATAGACAATTCAATTTGTGGAGTTACTCTACTAGCCTAACATGCCCCACTGTTGGGGAAAGCTTGAAATCTTTAACCAACATCTTAAATGTACAAATTAATAGAAATTTTCTACTACTGATGTATTCAGTCTAAAAAATAAGAGATTACGAATTTCCTCTACTATTATGCGAAATGGAAATCACAATTTAGAAACACATTCAATGACATGCAACCATTAAAACACCATAAGAACACAATGATGTATAGGGGAAGCCAACTGAGAAGAAACCCCTCTTCTACTTTTCATGAATCAAATGAGAATGAGAAATTATTACAATGTCTTTCATTGATCCTGAAGCACAACCTGCACTGTAAACCTGTTCTCCTACTGATTGTCCTACCCTTGCCAACACTCAATGAATACAAGGCCCCAACTTGCTCCTATTTCCTTGCTCAATCCTATAGGAAATTATCTTCTAAAAAGTAACAATTTTCTCTTGTTTTCTTGCGCAATTCCCAAGCAATGATTCACCTGCTTAACTACCAAGCCTGTACACTCAACTAGTATACAATTGATAATTACAATGTGTCTTTTCCTCCACTCCAGCTAGGCAATTCAAATTCCATGCATGTCTGGGCTATTTTTAGTTGATTGGCTAATTGAACTAAGATATCATTGAGTTAAAAATTATTCTACTACTCAACTAACCTTCAACTCACTGAACTAGTTCCTTGAGCTTAGTTAACTGAGTCAAACTACATGCATAACTATACTTCTAGCTTCTAACTTGAATTCACTAAGTAAACTAGTAGGCAAAGCCATGTCACACATGTTAATCTCCTTCCAAGTCATCTTGCTGATGTGGAAAATCGAATTATTAAATTTGACCAAGGCCCAAGTCAAATTTATCCTTTCTTTCTACATTTCAAACACTCCCTCTTAGCAAGAAAGGTATTTTGAACCACCCCTATCATACACCTATGTAATTTGAATTTTCCTCTTGATAATTCCTTTGTCAAGATATCTACATCCTGGTCCTCAGTTGGAACGTATTGTAGCATCATAATTCTCCTTTGCACATAATCCCCCTAGTGATGGCACCTAATATCAAGGTGCTTGGACCTGTCCTGAAATATTGGATTCTCAGAGAGCTTATACAACTCTGATTATCACAATAAATCATTGTCAGATCCATCTGCTGACAAAAAGACCCAAACATATTTTTCTCATCCATATGGCGTCACATGTTGCTTGACTCATAGTCATGTACTCAACTTCTATTAAGTTGAGTTCCATAGACCTTTGTTTCCTGCTATACCAGGAAATAGTTGTAGACCCAACACTGAAGATAACACCTGAAGTAATTTTCTTGTCTAATGGACTACCTGCCTAATCTACATCAGTGAAGCCTTGGATATTCACTCCCTCTTTGATCCTTTACCATAACCCATACTCGGTTGTGCCTCTAAGGTAGCCTAACACATGCTTTGCTACCTTCCAATACAACTTAGTAGGCTTCTCCATGGCTTTACTCAACTGATTAACTGCATATAATATGCTAGGCCTTGTGTTCACCAGATACATCAAGGATCCCATAAGTTGTCTATAGATGGTATTACCTACTACTTCTCCTGAAGAAGAAATATCCTTCCTTGAATTTGTAGCTAGAGGTGTTTAGGTAGGCTTGCAGTTCTCCATGTGAAATATCTCAAGTATTTTAGAGGCACACTTCCCATCACTCACAAATAGCTCACAATCACCCTACCATACTTCCAACCCAATGAAGTAATGCATCAATCCCATGTATTTCATCTCAAATTCTCTCGCAAGTTCCTCCTTTCCAGAGCAGATTAAATCCTTATCCCCTATAAGTATCAAGTCATAAACATACAAACCTAAGATAAGAAACTTGTCATCTACCATAGTGTGATAAAGGTCGGAATTTGCTTCACTTTTGGTGAAGCCAAATCCATTGAGATATGTGTTGATCCAAGTGTACCATGTTCAGAATGCCTGTTTGATACCATACAAAGATATTCTGCATCTACATACATGTGTATCCCTGTCATATGTCTCAAATCTCTTTGGCTACTCTATGTAAATTTCTTCCTCAACAACACCATCGAGAAATGCAGTCTTCACATCCATCTGGTGGATATTCCACCCCATCTTCACAACTAATCCTAGAATGGATATGATTGAGGAATATCTTGCCACTGGGGAAAATGTTTCCTCATAGCCCACTCCCTCCACATGAGAGAATCCTTTTGCAACAAATATGCCCTTGTAATTCTCGATGCTCCTATCATATACATGCTTTACTTTATAGATCCATATGGAACTAACAACTGACTTTTTATTTGGTCTCAGAATCACCTCCCATACACGTTTCTCCATGATGGAGTCATACGCCTCCACCAAGGCATTAACCCAAACTGGTTGAGAAAATGTTTCCTCAAATGAAGAAGGATCTAACTCATTGAACTCTGTCATGAGAGCCATATACCCAGTGTACCTGTCTGGTGACCTCCTATGCCTATGCTGTGATGAAGGAGCTCCTGCATGCTCTCATGCATATTGTACCAATATGTCAACTTCTCTAGTTCTCTTCTTTCCCTCCCTAGAAGATTCTGGTTGAGTGGGTGTCTTCACTCGGCCTCCTGTTGGCTCCTCTCCATGTAGCTACTCCACAACATCCTGAAGCTTTGTATGAGGCTCCTCCTTAGGAGATAACACCTCCTCCTCTGGTGTGATATTCAGCTCTCGCTCTAGAGATCATCTCATAGCCTTCTCCTCATCATTTTTTACATCTCTCCTCACTACTATCACCCTAAGTGAGGACAAATACACCTTATAGTTATGTGGTATCTTTGTGTATCCTACAATGACACCCATTTCAATTGTAAGCTCAATTTTCTTTCTGCTATCCTTGGAGACATAACAATACATAGTAGCTCCAATAATTTTGAAATGAGATACATCTGCCTTCATCCTAGAGAAATCTTCTTCGAGTGTGATCATGCCAAGTATTCTATGAGGGCTCCTATTGTGTAAATAAATTGCAATGTTGCATGCTTATGCCCATAGATGCAATGGAAGCCCCTAATCATGCAACATGGCTCTTGCTACTCCCATCATGATTTTTTTCTTCCTTTCAACCACCCCATTTTACTGTGGGTTATGGGGTGATATCAATTCTCTTCTAATACCCTCACAGGAACAAAAGTCCTTGAAGGTGATAGAACCAAATTCTCCTCCCTTGTCACTTCTTAGGGCTTTCAATTTCTTACTAGTCTCCTTTTCAACCAATTCTTTGAATTCAACAAATTTTGGGAAAAGTTCATCCTTATTTTGCATGAAGAAGATCCAACATTTTCTTGGAAATTCATCAACAAAAATAACATAATACCTATTTTCTGCTATAGAGGTTGTAGAAAATGGTCTACATACATTAGAGTGGACTCACTCCAAGATTGATCCATCTCTGCTATCTTATCCCTAGAAGGTGGATTTGAAATATTTTCCTAAAGTGCATCCCTTGAAGATATCATGTTGGTAAAGGGTGCATGAGAGACCGATGCTAATCTATTACATGATCTTCAAGGCCCCATGCTGTAAGTGTCCCATGTGATTGTGCTAGAGTTCTCCGACATCGTGACTGTGCACTTCTCTTGCCTTGATGCTCAATGCAACACAAGATTACACCTCAAGTTTGTAAAGATTCTTACCTTGAACTCCAATTTGTTTCAGATATCAAGTAGGTAAATGTCCCAGAAAGGCTTTCCCCTTATAGAAGACAACATAATACCCATGATCCTCCAATATAGCTCTAAGGATTAGGTTCTTCTTTAGCCCAAGTACATACATGACATATTTCAAATCAAGATGAGAGCCTAGCTCCCTCTTAAAGGTTATTGTACCAATTCCTTTGGTACTATACCACATGTCATCCCCAAGTTCTATGTGCATCTATAGATCCTTCTCCTCTAGGTTACTGAAGAATTCTTTAGATCCTGTCATATGGAACGAGACATATGAATCTATATACCACACACTCCCCATCACATTTTTTGACATGCATTCAATCAAGGTGAATTCTATTTCGAATTATGAGGCAAGTGTTTCACCTCGTACTACTCCTAAAGGCTTATTTTTAAACTTCTTTTGCAGACACTTTGTTACATAGTACCTAAATTCATGGCAGTGAAAACATTTTATCTTGCTTAATTCCTACTTCTTGCCAAAAATTTTGTTGGTCTCAGGTTTGCTTTGGTCCTTCTTTCCCTTGAATTTCTTGTCCCTCCGAGCCAAGGAAAATTTATCTTCAGCCTCATATTTGGATGTTACTCCATATCTATTATTCCACCAAATTTCTTTCTACACTAGATCAAACAAAAGTCTCTCCCATTTTAGCAATTTGTCCCTTCAATTTACAGACTCCTCATAGCTATGCTAGGATTTTGGAAGGCCTGGGAGAGCTAGGCTCACTAGTTCTGAAGAGGGAATATTTTCTCTAACTCCTCCAAGCTCATCTCGACACTGAGTGAACTTAGAGAGATAATGTGGAATGGTTTCTCCTTTTTGCATTCACATGTTTCTAAGCTTGTCCTTCAATGCCAATTTTCTAGCATCACTACCATTTTCGAATATCTTAGTGAGGGTCTTCCACATAGCAAAGGGAGTCTCCTTGCCATGTAAATTAGAAACTATGTGGTCTCTCACACTTTCCAGGATGATCCTCCTGGATTTTGCGGTATGCTTCTCCCACTATGCTAATTATTCTGCATGTGATATTGCTAGCTTTGGAATGTCAGTTTTGGTGTACTCCAACACACCATTATCATTGAGCACTGCTTCCATCCTATCCTTCTAGGCTATGAAATTCAATTTTCCCTCAAGAGCACATTCCAACCTCAATTAGTTGAAATACATTTTCCTCTATGAAAGAAAATTGCTTCACTAAATCTGCAAATTGAAATATCTTAACGAGAAGCTCAATAGACTAGTTTCTAGTTTGATTTCTACTCTAATACCATGTATAAATTAATATAAATTTGCTACTACTGACGTATTGGAATTGAAAATAAGAGATTACAAATTTCCTATATTGTTCTACGAAATGGAAATCACAATTGAGAAACACATTCAATGGCATGCAACCATTAAAACACAACAACAACACAACGATTTCCGGGGGAACCCAACTCGGAAAAAAAGCATTCGTTACGTTTCATTAATCGAATGAGAATGAGAAACTATTACAATGTCATGCTTCGGTCCTAAAGCACAACCTGCATTGTAAACCTATTCTCCTGTTGACTATCCTACTCTGGCCAAGACTTAGCCAATTCAAGGCCCCAATGTAATGTCCCCTAATAATAATAAAAATAATAAATAATAAATAATAAGTAATATAATATAATATTAAAATATAAGAAAATAAATGATAAACAATAAAGAAAATGTAATAATAGTAAATAAATAATAAATAATGAAGAAAATATAATAATAATAATTAAATAAAATAGTAAACAACAATACTAGAGTTCTAAATAAATATAAATAAAAATAAACTATAAAAATAGTAAAAATAAGTAAAGTTATCCAAAATTAAAAAGGAACAAAATAAGAAAGAATTATATTAAGAGAATCACTAAATTAAGTTAAACTTGAAATAAAGAAATAGAAGTTGCATGTTGACACATGGAGTGTGTGCATGCGGTCCCCTTTCCATTGTTTGGTCTATTTAATAGATGACGAGGAAGATGAGAGATCATCCCATTATTCCCTCATCCATTCTCTTGGGAGAAAAGTGTTGTGAGACAAAGGATTCCCTGACAGTAGTATGTTGATTGAGAGCTCAGAGGTGGTCAGTTGTAGAAAGATTATATGCAACTGAGTCTATGGTTGGGTGGAGAGTCATCCCCAAAAATTTGTTGCGGTTAGCAAGATTCAAATAGCATTCAACTCTGAAACCACAAGTAAGGAATATCATCACCACAGGTAAGTTGTCTCTACTCATATTTCTTAAAAATTCTATGCTAATTAGTTGGATGTTTTAATTTCAAAGTTGTTACACCCAACTTGCTCCAATTTCCTTGCGAAATGTTGGAGGAAGTCAACTCCTAAAAAGTAGGAATTTTCTCATATTTTCTTGCGCAATTCCCAAGGAATGATTCACCAACTTAACTACCAAGGTTGTATACTCAACTAGTATACAATTTATAATTACAATGTGCCTTTTCCTCCACTCTAGCTAGCAAATTTGAATTCCATGCATGCGTGGGATATTTTTAGTTGATTGACTAGTTCAACTGAGAGATCATTGAGTAAAAACAGTTATACTACTCAATTGACTATCAACTGACTCAACTAGTTGCTTGAACTTAGTTAACTAAGTCAAACTAAAAATAACTAAACTAGATTGCTAAATTTTTGCAATCACTACATGCATAACTCTACTTCTAGCCTCTAACTTGAATTTACTAATTAAACTAGTAGACAAAGCCATGTCACACAAGTTAACTGCCATCCAAGTCATCTTGCTTATGTGGAAAATCAAATTACTAAATATGACTAAGGCACAAGTCAAATTTAGCCTTTCTTGCTAGATTTCTAACATTAATAACCTTTTTAAAATTATTAAATTAACTATAGAGATTGAAGTTGACAGAAACATTCCCTTTATTGATGTCCTCATCACCAAGAAGGAGGATGTCTCCATCTCCCATCAAATTTTCCACAAGAAGACTCACACCTAGCAATATCTCCATGCTAATTCCCACCATCACTCGACCCAAAAATTCAGTGTTTTGACCGCTATTGCTACTAGAGTCCTTCAGATTTATGATGTTATTCATATCAATGATGAAGCATGGGGGCTCCACTGGCGAGAAATACCATACCATGTGGGTTCATATTGGGAGATATATATTGAGGAAAAAGTGGCATAATATATTGGGGGATATATAGCGGGTAAAGGGTTTTTATATTAGAAGGTATAAAAAAAGGACTTCAAAGTTAATGCAAAAATATAAAGCAGTATAAAAAATGTTAATGAAAAAATGGATACCTACAATATCTAGTGGAAGTAGGGGTTTTTTAAATTGGGAAGGTGTATTGGGTTTGTATTGGTAGGTGGTTAAATACTGTGATTTTTAGGGGTATTTTCCAATATGTAGTCAAATTAAGGGTATTGTTTAATATGCCACAAACACACGTGATATGACAAATGTTCATTGAGTGAAGCCCCCATGTGATGAATAAAGCTCGTCTTTTAGAGATTTTAATGAAGAATGGTTATAGCAAGCATCAAGGCCTGAAATTCGTCAAAAAAGCAGAAAGAAAGGCTGACAGCTAGGTTTGATTCCAACAATCTAATCATAATTATTGATCTTCATCTTGTTCAAGGGGCCACCGATAAGTTGGCTCATATTTTTAAGAAAACCAATATCTCGACAACCTTTAAGTAGCTTAACACCGTTCAGTTTTCCCTTAGGTCTATCAAGAATTGGATTGACCCCTCTAACACTAAAGGGGTTTGCATTATCCCTTGTTCTTGTGGGAGTCCTTATATAGGTGAGACGGGTCATTCTATCAAGCATAGAATTCAAGAGCACATTGTAGATATTGAGCATTATTTCTCTCACTCTTCATCTCTTATTGAGCATTCTGTGAAGACTAAACATGACATTTGCATTGAGGATGTTTGTGTCTCTGCGGAGATCTCTCATTATCATCACATAAATTTCAGGGAAGCCATCAAGATAGAGAAATAAGTCACCTACAATCTTAATAGGGATTATGGTTGGAGAATCAATAAAAAATGAATCTTGCTCTCTACTTGGGACATTCCTCTTCATAATTTTAATCTTTCCTTTAATGATTTTTACTCTTTTTTTTTTAATATATATATCCTTCTATTTCCATTTTACCTTTAGTTAATTTATTTTACCCTTACCATTAATTTTATTATCTATTAATAATACATTATTTATTACAATATTATTATTATTATTATGATTTATAAAAAAACTTCATTTGATTTATTTATTTAATAACATTTTAAACTTTATTTATAATTTTATTTGACCCTTAATTTTAGATTGGTTTATTTTTATTCTCATTTTATTTGACCCTTAATTTTGGATTTGTTTGATTTAGTTTTATTTTTATTCTAATTTATATTTTATCCTTGCTCTATTATCTTTATTTACTCTTATTTGTTTTCTATTTGATTTAATACTAGTTTTATTACCTTTATTTACCTTTTCTATATAGCTTTTTATATATCTATAATATTTATTATTATTATTTTATTTAATAACGATTTTCTTATTATGACTAATTATATTTATTTTCAATTTCAACTTTTATTAAAAAAAAAAAATTGAATGGGATCTCTTATTTCTTTTCTTATTTTCACTTAATTTATACTTATTTAATTATTTTTAACTATCAATAGCATTTTAATATATTATTTATTCAGTGTTAATTGTATTGCTCATATTTATTTTTATTTTTATATGAACTATATAAATATCTCGTAGTCTAATGAGGCAGAAGAGTTGCCTGGAAAGTTATGGAAATTCCAGTCATATTTAGAGAAAATCCGTCAAGGATTTTTGTAAATCCAAGTTATAGTCGTTAAACTTCAAAATTTTAGGTGTTCTAGAAGTTTTTGATGGTGTTGAATCCATTTCCACCATCAAAAACACAATTCAAAAACTGTTTCTACAAGATTTTTTGAAATTTTTTTCCCAGATTCTGACCACTTTTGATCGCCTAAGTAATTCCTTCGCCTCATTAAACGATTCCTATAAATATTTATAATATTGATAATAAAATACTATTATTATTTTTAATTAATTATTATTGATGATGATGATGATGATGATGATGATGATGATGATGATGGTTAACGTCCACTGAGACCAAACTTTAGTCTATCAGACCTAAAGAAACAAATTATTTAGTTTGATTTAAGATTTTATTCCTATGATAAAAAAGCTTGGAGAGAAGCCTCCCGAGCTCACTATAATTTTGACATTGTAAAAGGCTAGGAAGGTCAGTATTGCGACAAATATTATGAAACTGAGATCTAATGTGGTTGTAAGCGAGTCACTCTAAGAGGAAGTGGTTTTCATCCTCGATGTTCCTATTCCCACAAAGATGGCAGATCCTTTCCATCCATGGTGTTTTAGGAATTTCCCAACGACCTGTTTCACTATCGAGCTCATGAGAGTTCGTTCTAATCTTCGCTATATTAATTTTCTTCTTTGAGCTAGTTAAAATGGAGAGATACTTTTGATCTTCTAGGGTGGGGTTGATGACCTTCTTATAATAACTTAATTCTCTTTTAGTTGCTAAATATTTCTCACACCACATTTTTCTTTGAACTTAGAAGTAACAATATTTTTAATGTTATTAATGTTTTGCAATGCATCATTCTCGTTGATCTCCCAATGGTTTAACTAGGCCCTCGTGTCTTTATATCACCCCTGCTTGAGCCTTAGGTAGTTTTGACTGGAATTTAAAGCTAGCTTAGGAAGTCTATGATCTCCTATGTTATTGAGTTTGTGCTTGTACAAAAGAAGCCTAGTCATGGCTAGGCTCTCGATAGGGGAGAGACCTACTTCTATAAGGAGAATAGGATAGGGTGTATTGCTTTTAATTTTCAGGTTATACGTTATAAAATGCTTCTGGATTTGCTCAATCTTTCTCTAGGATTCTCTAGAGATGCTGCAACCCCGGACCTTATATCCATATAAGATAACATAAGTGACTAAAGTTTCAAAGAGGAACTTCTTTTTATCCCACATTATGAGGTTTGCCGTTTTACAAATATTTTCAAGACCAAAATAAGCTTTCCACCCCCCATTAATCCTTTTCTTAATGCTATAGTTCTAGTTGAGCTTGTGATGAATATCAATTCCTAGGTACTTGTAAGAATACACTTCCTCCAAGTTATTATTGTCATACATTAAATTAGCGTAAGTGTCCTTTTTGAATTTGATAATCATAACTTTTGTTTTATCAGTGTTAACAATCATACCCATGGTAGAGCATAAATCCTTAAGAAGCCTAAATTTCTTATTAAGATCAGATGGGCACCTTGCGAGAAGAACAATATCATCAACATAGAGAAGAAGGATGATGACTATCCCAGCTAAGATCGTGCCAACACATCCTTCTTCCTCTAAATAACCTTCAAGCTTGTTGATGTAAATGCCAAATAGGGTAGGGAAGAGGGGGAAACCTTGTTTAACTCCGATATTACATTTAATATCTTTCGACCACCCCTCATTGCTTTGCTTTTTAGCTTGGTAATTACATTCTCGTATAACCTTATAGCGGCAGCTCTCAACTTGAAAGGAACCTTTAGCTCTTCTAATCTATTCCAAAGGTTGTTTCTAGGAACCGTATCGAAAGCCTTTCTAAAGTCCACAAAGCAACAAAAGAGATTGGATCTATCATTGCAGCATTCCTCCATAATGATACTAAGCATAATGAGGTGTTCTATTGTTGAGTGTTGCTTTCTAAAACCCTCTTGGCCTTTAGCCCACTTACCTTCACTTTCAAGCCATATGCTCAACTTCCTTTCCAAAATAATACCATATAACTTGGCTAGGAGAGGGCTGATCATAATTGTCCAATAATTAGAAGGGTTATTTGTGTCCTCACTTTTAAAAATAAGGATAACAAGGCTCTCAATCCAAGGTTTAGGGAAACCTTGCTTGACTGCTTGATTGAAAAGCTTGTGGATGTGGGGGATGAGGACAAGACTTCCAATTTTTAATATTTCTGCCTGGTAACCTTCAATGTCCTTATCTTTCCCAATTGCCAGGCGTTTAACCCCAAAATCAATGTCTTCTAATGAGAAAACTTCTTTCGTTGTGAGCAAGGTTTCAAAGTTATCCATGACATTTGGAGATTCATAAAGCTTTTTAAGATAGGAATTCCAATCGTGTAAAGAAATTTTATTATTATCTTTAGTTTTCCTATTTAGAATCTGCCTCCAAAATTTCTTAGGAGCTACCTTAGAGAGGTATAAGAGATTCTCTTGACTTTTACGAATGTACTGCCTCTTTTTCCTTTTAGTTAGGGCTTTGTATATTTTTATCTTGCCCATTTTAAGAGATTCATCAACAAATTCCTTAATTGCTCTCCTCGCCCTTTTACAATCTTTGTCATACCATGGGTTGGTTTTGCTATTTCTTTTATTATTTGAAACTTCAATTGAGAACTTGCTAATAGAATATGAGAGGGTTGTAGTAAAATTGTGATAGAGGTATTCTGATCCGAATGGAAAATGGCATCAATCCATGGTACTCATCCACCCATAGTATTCATCGACCCATGGAATTTACCCATGGTATTGTAAATGGCATCCGCCCGTGGTATTGTAAAATCCACCCATGGTATTCATTCACCCATGGAATTGACCCATGGTATTATAACTGAAAAATATTATAAGTAACAAATCACATTTTGTAAAAGGACAGATTGTCCGCCACAATGTAGCCTTTACAGTTCAGAGGCATGTAGCGACCACATCTCTTCTCAGAGATAAGCTACCATCGCCCTAGCTGGTTTATTCCCATTACTATTTTAAATAAAAGTTTCTTTGTGGTTTTGTCTATTGGGCATTCTCCTTATTTTTCTTCTGGAAATTCAAGCTTTCAGATCTTGGGGGTCTCTCCTCCCAAGATCCATTTCAATCTTTTAGATCTTGGGGCCCTCCCCCCAAGATCCTGATCAGTGGTATCAGAGCAGGTTATGATTCCATGGGAATGAGGGTTTGATGCATATTTTAGTTTCAAATTTTGCAACAATATTCAACAAACTTCAGGCATGTGCTACAACCTCCATAGAGCACTTTCTTGGGTCAAGCAAGAAGAATTTTTCTTTTTTCATTTTTTTACAGGAATTTTCTTGGGCAGAGACTTTTCAGATCAGATCTAAAACATTTGGTACAAAATTTACAAAAACAAATACCATATATGGATTCCTCTCGAAAAATCACCCAATCTATAAAAAAAAATGGGTCGAATTGGAGTTTGGATGTGGGAGATATCGCTGATTTAAAATCAGCTATTTTATCAGAATTTTTGTGACAGCAGAACTGTTGCAGCGCGAATCTGAGATCTCAGAGTGTCCAGATAGGGATTTCCAACTCATGGGAAGATGAAAAATGATCCTTCTGCTTCTAAAAATAGGTTATAATAAATATTCTGAGTTATATTGGCCGAGTTATGTCCATTTTAACTTTGGAGCAGCATTCAGAGTGGGTTTCCATTGGAGACGTGCCCTCCCACCCCACTTTAGTAGGCACCTGCTTCAGATTCATCATTCTAAACATAGTAGTATTTGGCTTGGATTATTTGGAGACGTGCCCTCCCACCCCAGGCTATGTAGGCACCTACTACTTCATCAGCAACCAACATCATGGTTATGGGTCAATCGCATAAAATCCTTGTCATCGAAGTCCATTTGCTAGGCCACACACTGTCAGAATCACAGTTGGTCACAAGCATTACAGGGTATCTCTATCCTCGAATCTTCGTTTATCAGGGTTTTGGGTTAACCACATAAAACCCTTATCTTCAGTGGTTCTTCATATTCAACAAAGGCTTTGCAGGAGGGAACTTTACGCAATGGGGACCATTGCTTCTTAAGGAGGGAGGAATGATCCAAATGGAAAATGGCATCAACCCATGGTACTCATCCACCCATAGTATTCATAGACCCATGGAATTTACCCATGGTATTGTAAATGGCATCCGCCCGTGGTATTGTAAAATCCACCCATGGTATTTATTCACCCATGGAATTGACCCGTGGTATTGTAACTGAAAAATACTATAAGTAACAAGTCACATTTTGTAAAAGGACAGATTGTCCGCCACAATGTAGCCTTTACAGTTCAGAGGCATGTAGCGACTACATCTCTTCTCAGAGATAAGCTAACATCGCCCTAGCTGGTTTATTTCCATTACTATTTTAAATAAAAGTTTCTTTGTGGTTTTGTTTATTGGGCATTCTCCTTATTTTTCTTCTGGCAATTCAAGTTTTCAGATCTTGGGGGTCTCTCCTCCCAAGATCCATTTCAATCTTTTAGATCTTGGGGCCCCCCCCCAAGATCCGGATCATATTCTATGTTGTCTATACTAGATAAAGGAAGCAAATTAGTTTTTAATTCATTTAGAAAGAGATCATTTTTATTTCTATCAAATATTAAGTTCTTTTGGCTATATGGATTATTTTCTATGGGATCTCTATGCATGACAAAATTGAGAGTTATAAGTAAAGGCCTATGATCAAAGTCAGGCTCGTGGTCGTTTAAGATGTCAAAATTTATTATTTCATTGTATAAAGGGAGATCGAAAATAACATAGTCTACCACGCTACTACCAAGCCCATGGATGCAGGTCATATGGCTAGAATTGGGCTTCTTTAGACCATTGAAAATTATGAGATCCTGAGCACTATAGAGCTTGACTAGCTCTGACCCAAACAAATTCTCCCCGAGGTTTTCAGAGCTCCTTTTGTACCTACTAGCCAGAGTAGTGTCTTCGTCTAACCAAAGAGGATTAGGGTTGGAATGATTGCTTAGAATAATAGCTTGGTTGCTTGAAGTTCGAGCATTAAAGTCACCTATTAAAAGGATATTATCTTCATTCCTTAGGCTAGAAATATCATTCTCTAAACCATTGTAAGGATTATTTTTATCTAGATTCTTCTTCTTATAGAAGTTAGAATTGATGGGGGGAATAACATATTGCTATGCAGGTCTTTTTATTATTAATGTTAGTGATCTCTATCCAACTATATTGGTTGTAAGGGTTGTTTTTATAAATCCTAGCATGGGGGGAGATGTTCTTCTTAATGTAGCAAGCTATTCCCCCAATGCCTCTATGGGAGGATCGCTTGTTCCAGGTAAACCATAGCGTAAAGCCATCTATGTTAGGGACCTTAGATTCTTTGTGCTCCCAAGTCTCAACAAGCAAAATAATATCAACATCATTTGAGATCCAACTTAGCTTGGGGCCTTTGTTCCATGGAAAACCCCGGTATTTCCAAGAAAGAATCCGAAGCATGTTGAATTGCTATTTAATACTATCTTTTTGGTTTCTATCTCGACTAAAGGCTTTTCTATTTCTGATTATTGCCCATTTTCCTTCCTTCCTAGCTTCTTTTACCTTTTGAACCTCCTTTCTTAATTCTACTTGATCTTCTAGAATGAGATCTTGATTTATATTTATTCCCGTTCCTTTTAGACTTGAGGTTTTACTAAGTATGTCATACTTATGATCAGTAGAGCTCACCTTTACTCGGATCAGTTTTCCTTTATTCTTAGTTAATTTCCCCAACCTTGCTGCTTCTGTGAGACACGTTGTTTCAATTTGTAATCTACTATGTAATTATGTCTAGGCTATGGCTAAAGTATCCTTATCTACCTCCTCTTTTAAACCAAAGATTATAAGGTTCAAGGCCCTTTTGTTATGCTCATGGTCTAATTCTATTAATTTTTTCATTTCATCTTTAATTGGTTTGATATCTAATTTATCTACCACATTATTTAGGGTGATGTGGCTATTAACTTTTTCTTCTAGTTGTTTAATCATGTCCTTCATTTTAAGACTCTCTAAAGTATCAGCATCTCCTTGCTGGGATTTTTGATTAGTATCTTCGTTTTGTTTTTCTATAACCTGCAACCTAGTCTCCATTGCCACCATTTTATTTTCCAATAGTTCTATTTTGTTTTCTATTCGTTTTTGGATCGTGTTTTCAAGAGATGAAAATTTATTTTCCAGCATGACTTCTAACTCTTTTTGTAGCTTGACTTCTCTTTCTTCTCTACGTTTCTCTAAAGACTCTATATACTCATAAAGGCCTTGTAGAGTAACTGTGCTAGGCCTGTATTTGGTAATCTTTGGTAGATGTGGTGAAATATTCATACTTCAAAAGATATGAGCAAATATGTATTAGAAAAAGATAAAGATAAGGAATGTCTGCACCTGATATCACCAAACCTGATTGTAGATCGCACTTGCCCCGGATCGAATTGACCGCAGATCCAAAGGTAAAAGCTCACGAATTTCTAGTCACAACAAATGGCTCGTTATAAAAGTCCTCCGCACCTGGTGCTGAGAATTCTGTAACGCTTCTGCCGTAGAGATATGAATGGCCGCAGAGATTAATGGCCGCAGAGATCAATGGCCGCAGAGATATGAATGGCTGCAGAGATCAAATGGTTCATATTAATATTATATACTTAACTTTCTTTTTTACCTGCCGCAGAGATATGAATGGCCACAAATATCAAATGGTTCGTATTAATATTATATACTTAACTTTCTTTTTTTACCTGCTACAGCAATAAAAAATAATTGGTTAATCTGAACAATGATTTGAATCAAATGTTGAGCCGTTCATTGCATCAATTTTCTATGCAGGTCACATATATTTTGGCTCATGTCCATGCACTGGGCCAATAAACGCACTTTTCTCAGGCATTTGTCTAGTGAAATATTCCTATCTTCAGAACACTTAGAATACGTTCGTATGCCCAAAAATGTATGTAGGATTTGTCCTTCAATTCAGTCTATGGCAGTTTCACCCACGCTATTATGTATGACCTTAGAGTTGACCGTAATGCAGCATCACACTATTCTTCACTGGATTTAAGAGTCAAAATTCAATGGAGACATAATCCTGAAAGTATGCCCTAACCGTAGGTCTGCAACAGATGCTCAGGTTTCAACCGCCGCAGAGATCTTGGCCGCAGAGATCAATAGAGTCAAACTCTAAACCCTAACTGCAGGTCTGCAACAAATGCTCAGGTTTCAATGGCCATGGAGATCAATGGCCGCAGAGATATATTTATTATTCTTGAATTATGTGTTTTTTTTTAAATTTATTATTTAACAATTTATTTTTTCTAATAATTCTTTTTTGCTGGTTGGACCTATACTTTCCTTTGTAAATTCTTTCTTTATTTCAAACCTTGTTCCATTCGTTTTTTTTTATTTAATCGTTTTAAAAATCACATTGGTTAATTTGAAACATATTTTTAATCAATTATTTTAATCCATGTAATAAATCCATAAAAAATTATTTTAAAAGTAAAATATATAATAATTTTTTTACTTAATATTAACAACTAAATATTTAGGCTGATAGGCCTTCCTATGCATCAACACTTGTTAACACTCTTACCCTTCTCCTTTGGTTCAGGTGAGACACTTTCAACCGTTGATTTGAAGTGTGACTGCTTTTTCCAAATATCAGTTGAGTTACCTTCTTTTCACCTCCGAGTTCTGCTATGGGCTCCGTAGCATGGCAAGATATTTTTACTGCGTTTTCCCATTCTTTTATGTCACTCTTGAAGATATTTTCACTGCTTTTTCCCATTCTTTTATGTCACTTTTGGCCTCAGAGTTAATCATTTCTTTGGTCTATCAGTTGTTGTTGCTATTCTTCTTCCCCGGATTTTGGCAAGCATTGTTCTTCTTCCCTGGCTTTTGGCAAGCACTGATTAGTATTAAGCATTCTAAAACACAAAAATGTCGGTTTGTTACTGGTTATGTTCTTTTGACCTAATTCCATTAATTTATTGACATATTTGTGGAGGATAGTAGTTTTGTATTTCTCTGCGAATTGAACCAGACATAATGTCCGGGGTTGATGGAGAAATTAAAGATTTTTACTCAGTAATTGGGGTTAAATCCGACTGTACTTCTTCCAAGCTTAGCGCTGCTTACAAGAAGCTCGCAATGGTGTCCTTCATAACTTTGTCAATGGATTTTTGGCCCTTTTTGCCTTTAATTTCTTCTTTCTTTTGTAGAATTTGTCTCAGGATTGAATATCTCTGTCTGCTGTGATTATAAACGGGATTTCTCATTGTAAAACAGCTCCGGTTTGACAGAGATATTTGATTTTGTGTTTCTTTATTTTGGAGGATTCATGAATGTGCCGAGTATAAGCCATGGATATAACTAATTCCATGGATTGATTGATTAGAACTAATTCTAAGGCTCTTTTAGTACCTATTAGAAGATTTAGATTGATTGATTTAAGCTGTTACTATTGAATTTCTGATTGAGAAATCGTTTAAGACTAGTCATGTTGCAAAGATGGCACCCGGATAGGTGGTCTGCCTCAGGGAATGCAAAGGTAGCAGAGGAGTCTAAGAAGAAGTTTCAAGCGATCCAGGAGGCTTATTTAGGTTCAGTAACTCTTTATATCTTTGCATGGCTCAATTAAACAGGGAATAGTGATATAGTTGTAGATAAAGTTTAGTACCCAGGGCTAATCGGCATGGAATGGATTGGATTCTCAGTTTTGTCAGATGACAACAAGAGATTCCTGTATGATGTAAGAGTTTATGAAGACGATGATGATGATGTCTGTAGTGATCCCACTCATTTGTATCACAGCGTCAAGTATTGTTGTTATTATTGTTCAAAGACAAATAAATGGCGCCTCTGGGAATTCATTGGAAAAAGAATGTATGTACAGGAAATGGGAGAATATTTGGATGAAATGGCGGTAATGATGAATGAGAATAAGGGGCAGGTGAGTCATAAGAGCACTCAGGATCTTAAACTTATCAATGGCTGAATCTTGATAGTAGACTTGCTATCCTAGAAAAGATCTGTTTGTGTGCTTATTGTGTTAATCCTTTTCCTTTTCAGGTGAGTGGATCGGAGAGCTTTGAGCAGTTACAAGATCTGTTCATGGAGATGTTTGAGAGCGATCTCAATAGCTTTCATACACCCGCGAAGCCTTCCAGCAATAAGAAGAATCGACCCGATTTCCACAGGGGCGGAGCCATGAGAAAAGAGGAGATTGCAGTGCTGAGCTTCATGAGTTCGAATCCCTTCCAGACACAATCTTTTAGCTGGGGTGTAAGTTTTTAAAGAGGGGGCCAGCGGGTGAGTCCCTATAGAAGCTATATGGAGCCCAACAATCACAATTATCAACAATTACAATTATTCACAATATATCGTATGTACAGAAGCTGGATTACAATATGTACAGATGCGTAATAGCCATATTAAATTATTCAATATATCGTATGTACAGAAGCTGGATTACAATATGTACAGATGTGTAATAGCCATATTAAATTATTCAATATATCGTATGTACAGAAGCTGGATTACAATATGTGCAGATGTGTAATAGCCATATTAAATTATTCAATATATCGTATGTACAGAAGCTGGATTACAATATGTATCAGCGGGGGTGTAAGTTTGCATGTTTGTCATAGTTTATTTCTTTGAGGCGAAGATCCGCTCATAGTTAATATCCGTTTGAAGTGGTGGTGGGATGGTTTAGTAGCTAACTTAGACTTAGTCTTTAAGATTAGGAACGAAAAGTCTTATCTTAATTAAAGAGTAGGAATGAAAAACGAATTAAGTTGAGTTTTGGTTATTAATGTTTTCGATTAATTAATATTTATTTATATTATTTTATGTTTGAAATATTTTTTCAGGAGAAAAGGTTGTATATATGTATTATATAAGTCAAAAAAATTTGGTACATACTGAGATTTGAGTATATAGACAGACCAGTTTGGGACTTTCGAGCGAGATAACAAGTAGAACATGGAAAGATACAAAAAAAAAACTAGATTGTTGGGAAACTCCCTTTTCATTTCAGTGTGTTTATATTGATGAATTGGTATTGCGTTGAACTTGAATCACACTTCTTCCATCAATGAATTTAAATGATAATTAATATTTCATTAATTAATTTGTAATATTTTATAATTAATTGGTATATAATATATAGATTGTTTATATTTAGTTATGAGAAAAAATTTCGGCCCAAATCACATTATGATATATTTGTGGACGCTTTTTGAACCAGCAAGTGTGGTTCATCGTCAGGACGAGTTGAAGAATCAGACCATGGCTGCAACTCGTCTTCACGATGAACCACACTTGGCCTCAGAGTTAATCGTCAACACTTTTACCCTGCTCCGTTGGATCAGGTGAGACACTTTCAACCGTTGATTTGAAGTGTAACTGCTTTTTCCAAATATCAGTTGAGTTGCCTTCTTTTCACCTCCGAGTTCTGTTGTGCGCTCCGTGGATGGCAAGGTATTTTTATTGCTTTTCCCATTCTTTTACGTCAATCTTGAAGATATTTTTACTGCTTTTTCTCATTCTTTTATGTCACTCTTGGCCTCAGAGTTATTTGTGGTTCTGTTATGGCTCATGAATGAATGTGTTTATGGATTGAAATTTAAGGAAAATATGGGTTTAATGTAGCATATGAATGGGATGCATCCAAGCATTGAAATTTCAGAAGTTGGGTTTATTGTGCATATGAAATGGCATATGTTCATGCTTATATGAATGGGATGCATCCAAGCATTGAAATTTCAGAAGTTGGGTTTATTGTGCATATGAAATGGTATATGTGCATGCTTTTGAAATTTTACTCAGAGAAAAGAAAAGATGGATTTGGTATTGCATATGAATGAGATGTATTCCCATCTATAGAGGTTTCTTGATTTTGGGTAATTAACTTAACCTCTTGATTTTGGGTAATTAACTTACTCTAAAATGAAATAAGACATTCAATGTGTTCTTTGTAATATAGATATAAACAAAACATCTAAAGAAAAGTAACTGCACAATGATCCAGTCCAAAAAAACAAAGTTTTCTACAAACTAATTAACTCTTCTAGAAAAATTCAACAATTTCAATTTAATAATCCTATCATCCTCTCTTTATACCTTTTGAGACAATTGCTGATACAAAATTAGTCACCATAATAATCTCGATTTCTTTTTTATAAAAATCACATCAAAAAACAAACAAAATAAATATCATCTCATAGGACTATTGACACTTCGTACTCTCTCCTCTTTGATTATTTTCGTTGCATAGGAAATGAAGCAAAGACACATTCCTCAATGTTTTGAATGGCCTTTTGGTCTAAGTCTGGCCCACGTTATCGAGACCGGTGGTGAGTGGAAATGTCCTTTATATCTTTTCACGGCCTTTTGGTCAAGTCTTACCCAAATTATAGAGACCTGTCATGATTGCAAAATGCGTTTTACGGCTTTTTGGTCCAAGTCTTTCCAAATTATAGAGACACAACGTGAGTGGAATATGGTTTACCCTATCCTTTCGGGGCCATTTGGTCTAAGTTCTTTTCAACCAATGTCTTTTAAAAGATATGTACTCTTTTCTTTTAAAGACCAGAATTTTTTATTTTATTTTTTAAGAAATTTAGCGATGAATTTCTTTATTCTCTAAAAAAGAATTTGTGATTGTTGTTATGGTTTAAAATGCTTTATTGAATATACAAATAATTTTAGTATATTCAAAAATTTTAGAAACACTTGAATCTTGCCCGGCTCAAATTTATTATTCAAAAAAACCCTTACCAATACAAAATCAATTTAGGAAAAGTTAAAAACATCTAATTCTTAAACTAAGATTCTTTTACGACCTTTTGGTGTATGTTTTCCCGAAATAGAAAACCAATTTAAATTATACAAATGTTTATATATAATAAAAATAAAAATGTTATTTATAAATAAATGTGTGTAAATATTTGTATTCATTTTTTTTTTTTTCATATGTTCTAAAATATAAAAAATTATACAGGATAAAAAATTATATAGGATGTTTAGAATGTTCACATAGTATTTATAATATAGAGATATTTTAAGTATAAGTATATTGTATTGATGTTTGTTATTTTAATGATTGGTACAAGATTTTTGAAGTGTTATTAGATAAAACTTACAATTGTGTGAAATAGGAAGGATTAAGTTTGTGTGCTAGCCTAGATTCACTTTAGCTCCAGATCTATTAAGTGTGGAGGGGATCAAATTTCTCAATGTGCAAACCTTATTTTGAGCATAAAACTTACGTAAAATTTTGCAACTCAAATTTTTTTTCCTCTTCACACTTATAGATCCAGTGTTAAAATGAATCTTCACTGGTTTAGTATTTCTATATTAAAAATAAAATATTTAATTATAAATGTGTTTAATATAGTCAAATCTCTCAACGTGCAAATCTCTTTTTTGAACATAAACTTGCGGAAAGTTTTGCAACTTGATTTTTTCTTTCCCTCTCCACACTTATAGATCCAGTGTTAAAATGAATCTTGGCTGGTTTAGTATTTCTATATTAAAAATAAAATATTTAATTATAAATATGTTTAATATAATTCGAGTTAGTTTAATGATTAAAAGTATATATAATTTTATCCTAAGACAAAACTATAGATGGGAAAGAATAGAATATTGTAATTTCAAAAAAAACATATGCCTCATTTATATGACATGATAACATTTCTTTCACATTGAGATACACAATACCTCTCACTATGATTAGAATAATGTAAAAAATTGATGTAAATTTATTTTAAATATAAATTTATTATGTATAAAAATAAAAATAAAAATTATATAAAAATAAATAAATATATATGCAAAGTGAGATCTGTTCATTCAACTTGCCCTGACGATGAACCGCACTAGTTGGTTCGAAACGCGTCGACAAATAAAATCCCATGTGATTTACGCAGAAAAATCTATTGTAAACTTGATATAGATCGCAGAAACCTCAATTCAACAAATAAAACTAATTTACCATTCTTTATAATAATAAAGATAGTTAATTTAAATTAAGTTCGGAAAAATATACCTTGGCCCTACTTTTCAGGAACGATCATCTGCCCTAATGAAACATGACCTCATTACACCCCATTTACGTATCTACCATTCTAACATATATGTTTACGTATCTACGTATTTACAAAATAATCCAGAATAATGTATTGTGCATGAGAATTAAAAAAATATTTAAACTAACGTCAGCAGAAATTCCCATCCATTAACCCCGTGGGCATTGGCACTCGGCCCCAGTTCCAGAGTAAAGAATGGCCAAATGGCCAAGGAAATCGGAATGGCTCTCCACTGTTTAAGATTTTGTTTTGATATGATGATGTGACCTTGCGGAAGAAAGTGGTTTGGTTAGTGGGGGTGTAGGGAAATGTCAAAATCGCTGAATTATTGGACTCTTTTTAACTATGTGTGGCAATCCTTTTTTTGGAAATAGATGGGGTGTTTTTCATTTTTATTAAATTAATTGAATTTTAAATAAAAGTTTTAAAAAATAACTATAATTATAATATAAATTGAAATAATATTTTGCATTTTTTTTAGCATAGAATTAATGTTGTGTTTTTTATACATCGATAATTTTGATATAAATATTTTTAAATATAATTGGATATATTGTTATTTTTTAGTTCTCATTATTATACTAAATACCATTATTTATAAATATTAATAATGAGTTAATTACAATATGTTTAGAAAAAGTTGAATCTTTTAAATTGGAGAAACATAGTGTTAACCAAAACATATGAGCTAAAAGTTTTAGACAATATTTTTTTTATTACTAATATTAAAATTGATTTTAAATAAAAATTAAAATTAAGTTTAATTAAGTAAAAAATATATATATATAAGTAATTTAAAAATCCAAAATATTTAATAAAATGTAAAATTTATATTTTTAAAAAAATTAGGAGGCCCTAGTTTATTTTCCTTGTAGCTTTTGTCGACTTTTTTTGTGGTCAAATTTGCGGAGAATATAATAGGAAGTGTTGGAATCATAAATTTGAATTATGAACTTTCCATAATACTAGTCGCCTCTTACTATAGAAGAGATGTTGTAAAGTTATGTTATGTCAAACTATGGATGTTTTGTGAGGTTTAAAAATGGTTTTCATAGTTTTCTCGGGAAATCTTAGCTCTCTCAGGGTGAAGCAGATCTTTAAATAATCCAAGGATAAGTCTGACCCCAAGCTAAGCTAGATATTTATCAAATACCCTGCTCATGTGGGTAGTTATATTGGACAAATTGGCCGTCCCTTCAAAGCCTCCCCCTAAAAAAACACATACTTGATTTTAACTTTTAGTTATTAATGTTTACCATTACAAAATACTCTTTTAATTCAAATCACCTTATTTGTGTGGATCAACTTAAAATTCTTCCCACATTCTTTTTTTAACTCACATGTTATCAGATAAACCCTGAAAATTGAAAAACATCCCAAAAAATGAGTGTAAATTAAGCGAATTTTAAAAACCTATCATCTATCAGCTTTTGCATTAATGGCCCCCTTTTATTACTTTTCCCAACATGTCATCTGTCATTATTTCTCTGAACCTTCCTCCTCTTTCTTATGTCTAATTCTTACCTAATTAGTTCAATTACCCTTATCCCTTCCTTCCTTCCAAAGAAATTGCAAGCGAGGGGAGATTTCCCTCGTACTCGGGCAGCAAAATCGATTCCAGGCAGCAGACAAATCGACTCCAGGAAGCATAATCACACACACGGAAGAAGCAAATCGGTAGGGTAGGTCATGGGTAAGGGCAGAATCTCAAGAATATTATCATCGATTCTCATTGTTACAAGCTCTCTAACTTTGCTTACAGAAGCAGACATGCACTTCGCCTTCTCCTATTTTAATCAGAGCAATCAGGATAATATTGCTACTAAAGGGGATGCAAATGTATTGGAGAACAGATTATATCTTACAAAAAGCACTGTTACTGACAATTTTGATTGGAGCTTTGGTTGGGCTGTATACAAAAATCCAATCACGCTCTGGACTAAACGTTCTGAACAACTCGGCGACTTCCAAACTCAGTTTCAGTTCATTATAAACAACAGACTACAAAATTCCAACAATCTTTCAAGTTACGCAGACGGGCTTGCATTTTTCATGGCGCCATTCGGGTCTGAGCCTCCCGCGAACTGTTCGGGCATGTGGCTGGGTCTGTTCAATGAGACCACCAACGGCAGAAACTCTACACAGACAGTCGCTGTTGAATTCGATACATTCAAAAATGCGAATTCAGACGGGTACCATACCACGAATCCCCATGATCCGAATGATAATCATGTGGGAATTGATGTCAACAATATTACTTCCGTGAAGACCTACTTGGGGCATTCGGACCTGCGTCTTAATGGCAATATAACATGGAATGCATGGGTTGACTATAATGGCACAGAGAAGATGTTACAGGTGTTTCTGGCCGCCAATCATAGTTCCAGACCCTCGGACCCGATTTTATCATACGGAATAGATCTTTCACAGTATCTTCCTGAAAAGGTTCTTGTTGGTTTCTCGGCTTCAACGGGGCTTTCCCACCAACTACACAGTATCATCTCGTGGAGATTTTCAATCCAAACTCCTGGGACTGATCATGGCATTAAACGCTCGGAGATTTTCTGCTTGGTTGCAGTCTTGGCCATGCTTCTCGTGTTATTCTGGTATGTAATAAGGCACATGAAAGCCAGATCATACAGGTTACAGAATAGCATAACTCTTGACCGTGAAATAGATCTAGGCGTACAGGGTTGGCGTGCTCGTGAATATAAATATAAGGAGCTCAGGGCCGCAACAAATAACTTTAACGAAGACCAAAAGCTGGGCGAGGGTGGGTTTGGAAGTGTTTACAAGGGTATTCTCAACGATTCTGGGGAAACCCTAGCTGTGAAACGGATCTCCGCTGGATCGCAACAAGGGAGCAAAGAGTATTTGTCAGAAGTCACCATTATTGGTCAGCTTAGGCACCGCAACTTGGTTCCACTGTTGGGCTGGTGCCACGAGAGACCCGACGAATTGCTGCTTGTTTACAAATTCATGTCCAATGGAAGTCTCGACAAATACCTCTTCAGATCCTCGACAGGACCGCATCCCCCTGCGCAGGAATGGAAGGTTAGATATAAAATAGCATGTGATTTGGCTCTGGTTCTCATGTATCTCCACGACGAATTTGAACAGCGAGTTGTGCATCGAGATATAAAATCCAGCAACATAATGTTGGACTCAGAGTTCCAAGCGAAGCTGGGTGACTTTGGGTTGGCTCGCATAATAGAGGACGGCCATACTTCGCTTTTCACTGCACCGAGCGGTACTCAGGGGTACCTTGCATTAGAGTGTGTTATGGCGGGTGTAGCTAATGCAGAGACGGATGTGTTCAGCTTTGGAGTAGTTTGCCTAGAAATAGCTTGTGGAAAGCCCGCTTTATATGGGCCTGGCTCTTACTGGCCTTTGGCGGAGTGGGTATGGGATTTGTATGGCAAAAACCGCCTGCTGGAGGCTGCCGACGATAAATTAAATGGTGAGTTCGATGCAGAAGAAATGACTCAGCTGATGGTGGTTGGATTGTGGTGTTGTCAACCTGAGTGTAAGCAAAGACCCAAAATAAGACAGGTCCTTCAAACGCTCAAGCTTGAAGCTCCACTGCCCAGCCTTCCGCCCACCATGCCCCGATTGCTTCCTTTCCATCATGAATGGCCTTCTGATTCATCATGTTGCTGTCAATTTCATGATTCAGTCCCTAGGGCTGTTACAGACCCGGGTTTGATATGCGAGACAAGCAAGCTGAACCTGAACGTGGGAGAGCCTTCTGTCAGAGTAACGATTTGACTACCTTACTATGCTTCAGATGGAAATTTACCTGGTGAGTACATGTGACATTTTCCTTGAAATTCAAGAGCAAAATATGATTTAATTATTTGCCTGTACTTTACTGTACCCCTTCTTTACCCTGGTAATTTCTGTCCTTTAAAGATTTCATCATCCCGTTGGGTCTATTAGAATACTTTGATTCCATCATCCCCTTAGGTCTATGAGCATACCTTGATGTCATTTACTCTACTTTTAGAAATTTATTTTTATATGATGATGTGGAACACATCAACTTCTAGAAATATACTTTAAATCTTTGTGTATATGTTCATGGTCATGTTGTAATAAGGTAAATGCTTTTAAAGTTGTATTTCTAATCTGTGTGGATGTTATTTTATCATGTCCAAGAAGAGTTAAGAGTTATATGGTCATTTCTCTGTATCGTATTCTTTTTTATTATAGATCTTTATTTAGAAATATAATTTTCGATTTTCGATTTTTAGATGGTTGTGTAGTAGTGGGTAATGTACATGATTTTAAAAATATATTTTTAAATTTGTCTTGATGTTATTTTATTATGTCTCGATAGAAGTGAGGATTATATTGCCTTTGGTTGTTATTTTTTTATAATGTGTAAATAATATTTTTTATTATAGATATTTATTTATTTGTTATATATTTATATCTATATATATTACATAAAAAAATATATTATATTATTTGTGAAAATTGAATTTATGTTAGGAGGATTTGATTACATTTATTTATTTGTTAATATAAATTATCAAATAAATATATTTTTATTGATTTTTTTTTTATTATTATTTTTTTATTGTTTTATAATATATTATTGAGGGAGAAGTTTGAAATTTTATCATAAAATAGATTACAATTAAATTTGGAAAAAACCCAAAAAAATCAATTAGTAGAAATAGTTTGTAATTTTTTCTTACATAATATTAAGTCCATTATAATCTTATTTCAGATTATTTCTATGTCACACTCTACTTTTCTTAAGGATTTGCAATTTAGCTAAGTCACGCATTTGAACCTCTTGTTTGGCTAGGCTCTGTTGTATAGGTTTCTCCTATATCCCATGTGAGGCAAGTTGGTTTTGTGGCTAAGATTCAAGAGTTTGTGGCTTTGTAGTAGTAGATTTAAAAAGTTCCTCATATTATTCAATGGGTGGTTCTTCCAATCCCATTGTGGCAAGTCACAACTCTCTTCTTTGTGGTTTAGTGAGAAAAATGATTTGAGCCAAGCACATTTCCAAAATGGAAGGATGTAATTCTTTCTTTTGACTTGGATTTTTTTTCTTTAGCTAAGAAAAAGGTTCATTGGTAAGTTTACTAGACATTGGCCCAATTATATATCTTTTCTGGGTTGAATCTCTAACACTTGGGCAAAACATGAACTTGTTTGTACTAGTAATGTAGAAAATATTATTATGTTTTTATTTTTTAAATTCAAAAAAATCTAGTGAGTAAGAAATTTATTGTATATTGAAATAGAAAGTCTATTGGTTGAGAAATGTTCTTGATAAAATAAGGCCTAGATCTCAAATATTCTTTATATAAAATATATAAATTTATATTCCTCATATTTTATCTAAAATAAAATATCCCAAATCTATTCCCTTTACTTAAAAGGTAGTATGTTTATATTTTAGTAGATTTAGTATCAGATCTCTCCTCTTTGTCCTTGTATTGGAGGAGGATGATAGTTTTCTTTTTTCTTTTTAAATTTATTAGAACATTTTTCCTTATAGCATGCACTCTAATGTATTTCCATTGTATTATTGAGAACATAGATTTGAATAATAATTTTTTTGGTGAAAGTTTAAAAAAACACTATTTTATTTATCTCCAAAAAAAAAAACTTTATAATGTTTTTATAATTATTTATAATATGAATTAATTTAAATCATATTTGACCCTAATTTTGTTGTATCAAACTTGTTAAGTATAATAATCTTTTATATTCTATATTTCTCAAATTCTAAATAGGAATAAAGCTAACTTTGAAATTGTATTTAATTGAAACATTGTATAGAGAAGTTTAGAAAAAATGCTTAATATTTACATATTGAATTTTTAAAAATTATATATATGTACATGGATAGATGAAGATGGTGTGTGGATGGATGGATGGTAAAGTTATTATTCATGCGATATGGAGCTAATTATGATGGTTATTATTATAATTTCTAGATTTTTTTTAATAGATAAAATTAATTAAGAAAAAATTAATTTTAAATTTTATAGTTTGTATAATACTTGATAACATAATGTTTCCAATTAAACTATCTCCAAAATTACTTATCATTTTATATATATCATTTAATATTTTACTATAATAAATAATTATTTTTTTACTTCAACATTCAAACAAACATTATTACAAAACATTATTATAGAAGAAGTATTATATTGAAAAAAATATGTTTATATTAATTTTGTATAATAAATAATGATTATAACTATTTTATTTAATTGTTTACGTTTTATAATTCTTTTATTAAAAATAATTATTACATATAATTTCTCAAATATAATTTTTTTATTAAATTAACTTAATTTTTTAATTATTAAAATAATTATTAATATTTTATATTAAAATTAGTAATTTAAATTAATTTTTTAAACCTATTAAAATATAATTTTTTAAATGATTAAAATAATTAATTTTTTAAATTATTCAAATAATTAGTAATATTTTATATTAAAATTAATAATTTAGATTAATTTTCAAACAAATTAAAATTTAATACTAAGAGAACATTTTCTATAATTCTCAACCTAGAAACCAAATAAATATAAATATAAATTTAGTTTTAGTGATTTAATTTTTAAATTGTTGTTTTCAATTTTATTGTTTTTGGTAAAACGATAATATGATTCTAGACAAACAGATTTATTTTTCTTTCTATATAAATATGAAAACTATATTATATTTATATTAATATTAATATCATATAAATAAAAATGTATTTATCCTTAACTAAAGTTATTTAAAAAGAATTAGAGTATCCTCATTATGACTAAGGATTTTCCTTTACCTAATTTATATTATTTTAATAACTTTCATCAAGTAGACCTAAAACATCGAGAAATATAATATTTGGCTTGGTTTAACTAAAGTTATTTAAAAAGAATTAGAGTATCCTCATTATGACTCAGGATTTTCTTTTACCTAATTTATATTATTTTAATAACTTTCATCAAGTAGGCCTAAAACATCGAGAAATATAATATGACTAGGCTTGGTTTATCTTGGCCTTGGTTGAGAGGATGTCTCCACTTTTTAACTCTTCTAACGAGGTTTTTTTAATAATAATAATCTTTAATAAAAATGAGATGGTTAATTTTTTGATGTAAGTAAAAGGTGCCATTAATTTTTATAGTGGTCTTTTGTCATTGTAATTTTTTTTTTTAAGTTTGCAATGTTGCTATAAATTATGTAAAAATATTTTTATTTTCTATTATGTTGATTACTATGAGATAAATATAACACGGTGTTGTAAACATTATAAATATTTTTATTTTTGTAGTTGATAAAATGATGATGATAAAGATTGACATAAATGAGTACCATCACAATTGGGGAAAAGTATGGGGTCCACATGTTTTTCTGTATTCCTTTAAAGTATCATACTTTATCATTTCACTTTATTAAAGTTATAGGTAGCAATTACTATAGTTAAGTTATCACTCCTACACTTTAGCAATGTGTCTCCAATACATTCTTAGAACACATAGTAGAGGGAATTTCTACTTGGAAGGAAATGCATGGGAATTTGAGGGAAATAGAGAAGGGAAGAGAAATGTAAGGAGGGTATATTTGCAAATAATATTAGTAGGAACTAGAGTATGAGGATGAGATAGACGATGCCAACAATGGAATTAAGTGTATTTCTTATTGAAAGAGCCATGAAATCAAGAAATATACAAGCTTTTTTACTCAGTTGAATTTTAAGGGATTGAGAAGCAAAGACCAAAGTTTTCTTGTGATGTGAGAGACAAGTAATGTGGGTACCTATTACTGCTCTACCTTTTACAAAATTTGGCAGTGGAAGTTATCTTAGTTCAATTCCTTGTAGATTAAACTCAAAACTATTGTTCTTAGCTTTCCACCATTTAGAAAATTTTGAGGTAAAAAGTGGGCCTCAAAATAAAAAATGAGCTAAAACAGTCAAACTTTAAAAATTCAATAAGATTAAATATGATTATGTCATCCCCAAGAGTAAGTGTTTTTGAGTGAAATGAATAAAATTTTTATTTTCATATTACTATGGTTGGTGGTATTGTTAGAATTTAGAACCTAATGATAACCCGTAGTTTTCATCGTTTTATAATTGATGTTTCAAATGTAAATCATAATTCAACATCAAGGTTTGAACATTTTTTTAAAATTGTATTTTCAGCTTATCTCCTCATAGGAATACTCAAATGTCAAGTGTAGACGCCTATTGGATGCAATATTTTATTCCACATCCAGTGAGTATCCACTCTACATAATTTTGGTTAGATATACATAGAAAGAAATTGAAAATACAAGAAAAATATGCTTATTGAAAGAAACATGTTTTCTTAATGTATTTCCAATTTTTTCATTGTGGATCTACTCAAAAGTATGCAAAATACATATTCATGAGATGTAGAATTTAATTCTACGTACAAGTAATGTATGAAATTTGATTAAATCTATAATAATATAAGCCATAAATACAACAAAAAAATGTACTTTTCTCTATTTTCCTTTGAAAATTCAAAACTCTTAATTTATTATTTTGACCGTTATTATATTACTTTCCTTAGGAGGCTTATTTTAGACATTGAAATTCCCCTAATGGTTTCTATCATAGCTTGGCTAGGGGGTGGATTTCTATGACAAAGAAGCTACAATTGGGTGGAGATAACTTAGTCTACTTGGTTTTATTGTTCATCTTAATTATGGTCATATGGATCATTATTTCTACATATTTTAATTCTTTATATGATTCTAGTTAATGACTCTAAAAATGTTATGTGCAAATAAAAGGAAATTTATTGTGTATTTTGAATTTTTTGATGTGTACAATTTAATTTATTTTGTTAGAAGTATTGTTCGCTATATAATTTTGTATTTTCTTTTTATATTCACTATTGAAGAGATGAAATACAATAAGGGTTTTAAATATATCATCATATGTCTCCTTTTATGTTATTATAAGACAACATAGATTGAAAGAGTGAATTTACCCTCGTTCTCTTAAATTGCATCATTTCACACCTCAATCCTATCACTGTTGAGATGATTTATTGTTCAGTTGTAGATGGTTTCTTGTGTCTCTATGGACATGAAGTCTCCCATTAGAAAATGAAACCAACATCTATTAAATTGAAAACTGACATATTTTTCCAAATTTCCTCATTCTAGTTTTCCAACATGCATTATTGAAATTTTAGGTCTTATCCCTTGATCATATGGGTGAATGGTGGCCATAATTGATACTATAGAGGAAAGGGGACTAAAATGTGGAGGTCTCATTATTAGATCTATCTCATTAGTATCACTTTTAGGATTTTTCGGTATCTAGATATCTAAATATTTGGGCATCCATAAGTTTATTTAACATCCAAAGGAAATTATGAATAATGAAGGGTTGAATGGGAGGCACCTAGTAATAATAAATTATATATAAACTTTCATGCATATTCTAGTGAATAGTTCATCCTAATAGATCTGAAAAAATTAGAATAAAATAGGAAATTTATAGTTTGACAGATAATTTTTCTTTATATTTTTATATTTATTAATTTTTCTCTTATGAATGTAATAGATCAAATGTAAATAATATAGAACAATAAAATATAAAGACACACCAATTACAAATTAAAACAAAAATATGAATTGGGAAACCATCTTGGGAAAAATCCCAACTAGAAAATGAGGTTTGTCTTCTCTCTTTTGTCTCAAATGGAGATGTTGCAAGTACAAAGGAGAAAGAAATCTCAATGGAGTTTTAGGAGACGCATGGCCCATGGGATGTTGCAAAGCACAAATACCATTGTTTATGCTCCCTATATATCCACACTTACCTAATCTTCTCTACCATGGACCAAAATGAAAGAAAATATAATATAACCTCTTTTCCTCTTAGTGGTTTGCTTACAAAATAGCTCAATATCAAACTAGGGGTTAAATTTACCCACTCAACCATGAACATTAGTTACAATTTGACCCTTATATATTCTTATTCGTAGTCCTCATGTGGATATTCCATTTTCCATGAGTAATATGGGATAACATGACATATTCTTGAATTATGGTGGTCAAACATGATAGGTCAACTTTTGAGAGGCATATATTTTACATTTCAACTACTGTTGGTGTGATTCTTAGACCACTGGAAAGGTATTTGTGTGAAAAATAGTATCATGGTATGTGATTCTTTAGTGGAATAGTATTCCCAAAAATATTGTCATTTACTCCATCAGACTAGCCTTGAAAGGAATTTTAAGATAATTTTCCAAATTGGGACCCACCACTAAATTGCTCTTGTAAGTTAATTTCTCTAATTTTTTCAATCTAAAATTATTGATATGGATGAAAACCGATATAATGAGCAAATTTTGATCATAAATCCCCATTTCAGGAGGATTATGGCCCCAAAAAAGTGTTTACTAAAAAAGGCGAGGAAATGTTTCCTCTACCTTCTATATGGAGTACCATTTAGCCTTGCCTAGAAGTTGTCCTTTGAACCCAATCTACCGAAATTCATGCTAACCATAAATTTTAGTTATGGAACTATTCTATAAGAATGTATCCTCTATTAACTTTACCTAAGAATATATATCTAAATCAACTATTGAAGGTAAGACTTGAACCTCTTCCTAATCCAAAATGGAAGGCTTGTATAGTTGTAGGTTTTCCATATTCTCTAATGAGTAAACGCACATGTTTGAGGGTACACTGAGTGTGTAGCCATTATTTACCACCTTCTCCAGTATCTAAAAAGAAAAACATCATAGAGCCTTGATTTTCTTAACATTATCTTGTAGCCTCACCATGTTCAACTATGACCATACTCTGTCTACCACTCAGAATAACTTATCTTTTCTATTTTGATCACGCCCATCCTTATAATTTTCCTATGACTAATTTAGTGTCTATTATACTTGTATATGGATATTTATGATCTTCTTAACTAATTTATTTTCCCTTAAATCATCATTTGTGAGATCCTCCCTCCCTCATCCTTGTTTACTATGCACAATATCCATATGTGAAGGTGTAGATGTAAAAAAGAAAGTTCAAAATGAGGACCTAATACTAGAATTGTGGACTTCTCTATTGAAAGAGTCTTATATGTTGATTTTTGTGTAGCTTGGGAGGTACTCCCAGCCCCGGTGTTCGAGGTTTGGAGGTCAAAGTGCCACAAATGGACTTGTGGGCTTGAGGTCCAAGCTTGGGGTTTTCCATTGATCATGATTTGGGCCAAAACTATGATGGAGGTATGACATGTGATGGATTAGGATAATATTTCTCGGTGATATGATTCCAACGCATTGAGAATCGTCTGAATCCAAGTTTTCGTTAGAGAGAAATGAATTTTTGAAGTTGACTAATTAATTATTGGTTACCAAGTCATGTACGCTTGGTGTAAACATAGTCCAATAGAAGGGCCTCTTCATCAATTCATTGAGACCTCATATGTCTATAAATATGAGGTAAAATATTGTGTTTTAGAGCATCCAAGAGAGAAATACATCCTCTAAAATTCTGATGGAGAAAAGAAGGTCTAGACGTAGCAAGAAAAGAGTCAAAGGCACAACATGAGGAGGTCTAGAAGGCAACGTGATATTCTATGTTTGTTGTAGGCTACAATGTGGTGAGAAAGGGTTGTTTTTAGGCATGAATTGGGCCATTATTGGGTTCTTTTTTTGGGTAGAGAAGCTCGCAAATTTGGAGGACAAAAAAAGTTGTTTTGAGGGAAGTTTATGGAGGTCTGGAGGGAGGCCAAAGGCTACAGTAGCTACTATGCTAGGTCACAAGGCATAGAAAGTAGCCAGGCCATCCTTCAGTGTTGTGTTTGGGTGATACAAGGCACAAAGGGGCAACATAAGTGTGGAGGGGATTTCTTGCTGAGTTGCATGGAGGTTGATGGCAGTGCGGTGACAACAACATTTGTGGAAGTGTATTGGGTCAAGATGTGACCAGTATTTGAATCAGTCAAGGTCAAACTATGGAAGTCAAGGAGGAGGGGTAGATATGATCATTAGATTCCCTACACTAGTGATAAATTCAATAGTGATTAAGTAGCAGACTTGCAGCAGAAGATTTTTGTACATTGTGTCAAAGTGTTGAACATTGCTTGGGTTAGTTTGTGGGCTGCTTGTAGGAGGCCTTAGGAGTTGTTTAGAGGAGCCCACATGGATAGTTGGGAGGCCTACCAATAAGCCAATGTGACAATAGGCACATCAGATTGGAAGGAAAGAGTACAACAACAAGGTGTGTTGCATATGGACCCGTGCATGATGGATTGATGGTGTCCTAGGCAAGGACACATTGATGTGCCTAGATTTGTGCAATAGATCGTCTATTTCATAAGAAAAGGGTAGATTAGAGAAGCTTGTGGGAAGCCATGTGTAAGGGTCTCCCAAGTGTGGGGATGCCCTAACTAGGTGCACATGCTATGGCATGGACTTGATCTCTCATGGACTATTGGAGGGCAGCGTGAGAGAAGACTAAGTGTAGACGAGATTGGGCACTTATGATCTGCTAGAGGACGATGTGTTAGTGTCTAAGTTGGAGCCTAGTGAGAAACACCTTGATGGACAAAGGTAGTTGCGAGAGAGGTAGTTCTTGAGCTCAAGGGTTGATGAACCAGAGGAGAAGTTGTGGAGCCCAAGACTTGCGTGTGGAGAAGGGCTTCTATAGTAGATGGTGGGCAGTGCTCCTAGCCCATGTTCATTGTGGGAGATGGACATCTTGTAGTGATGGCTGGAAGCCCTCCTTGCCCTATGTTGTTCTTCATCAGAGCAACGCAGAAAGACCATAGTGGGTTGAAGTCCCTGAGTAGCTGAGGAGCAGCAGTGGGAAAATTGAGCATTGTTCACAAGAGGAACTGTGAACAACTCGATAGGAGCCTCGATGTATTGTGGACTTGATGGACGAAGGCACAACTAGAGAGAATATTGGATAGCTGAGATTCAAAGGCCATATGGACTTGGAGTATTGATAGAGGCAAGAGCTACAGATTGGGAACTGCAGGACCAGGTAGGTACAGGGTACGATGAAGGCATCTGTGAGGAGCTCTACATCATTTAGACGATTAGAGTATCTTGTTGAGGGAAGATTGGTTGTCGATGGACTAACACCATACCCCAATTTTGTGTCTTGTACTAAGGTCCATTAGCCCTTGTACATGAGAAATATATTCTTGTATTATATGTTGTTAATATAACGAAGTTGGGTTAAAAAATTAAAAAGTTGTCTATTTTTTGTGCATGTGTGATTTACTGTTTTATATTTTCGTTGTGAAAATAGTTTATGGTTGATATTCTTGGTTTGGTAGTGTCAGTTATCTTAAGACTCTAACCTAGACCCAAGCTCGTGGAAATTTAACATGGTATCAAAGTGTGTCTGAGTTACTTTGAGGGAAAGGGAATCAAATTGTGCACAATAAAGCAACTCAGAGGGAGTTGTTAGTATAAAGATCATGGAGCAGAGGGTTTAGCTAGAGACATGGATATGTGGTGTCGATAAACTACATGATGAGATGGGTTGGGAGTTCTGGTGGATAGGTGGTTAACCTGGTGCACTTCAGTATGTTGTGTGGCAATTTGTATATCATGGACTTCCTATGTCTTGTTATGGATGGTTGGGACAACTCGAGGGTTTCTTTGGCATGGGCAAGATTAGGTTGATAGAGATCGCTTCATTTGATGGAAAACACGTTGGCAAGCTAGAATCTTCATCGGATCATGATGTTACATATCCGAGATTGGAAATCCATGAGGATGAGTGTTTTTAGGACTGAGCCCGTGTAGATCATGTAGGCTCAAAGGGAGTTTAGCCTCAGAGGGAGCAGCCCTATGGAGGTTTTGGTATATTCAGGTTCAGAGATGATGAGGTAGAGGCACTACCAAGATTGTGGAATTCATTCTACAAGGTATGTTGTAGTGATGGATGCCATATGGGCTATTGTAATCTCCAAATGATGATGGTTACATCCTAGTCTTGGAAGTACCTCCCTCACTAAGAGGGTGTGTTGATTTTGTGTAGCTTTGGAGGTACTCCAAGCCCTCGTGTTCATGGTTGGAGGTCAAAGCGCCACAAATGGGCTTGTGGGCTTAAAGTCCAAGATTTGCAGTTTTTCACACATCATGATTTTCGCCAAAACCATGATGGAGGTATGACATGTGGTGGATGAAGATGATAGTTCTTGGTGACACAATTCTAATGCATCGAGAATTTTCTGAATCCAAGTTATTGTTAGAGAGAAATTAATTTTTGAAGTTGACTAATTAATTATTGGTTACCAAGTCATGTAGGCTTGGTATAAACGTAGTCCAATAGAAGGGTCTCCTCATCAATTCATTCATCCCTCATATGTGTATAAATATGAAGTAAATTATTTTGTTTTAGAGAATCCAAGAGAACAATACATCCTCTGAAATTTCGATGGAGAAAAGGTCTAGCTGTAGCAAGAAGAGAGTCAAACGAACAATGTGAGGAGGTCTAGAAGGCAGTTTGATATTCTCTTTTTGATGTAGGTGACAATGTGGTGAGAAAGTGTTGTTTTGATGTGTGAATTGGGTTTCTCTTGGGTGCCTTTTTTGGGTAGAGAAGGTCACAAATTTGGAGCCTACAAACAAATTTGTTTTGAGGGAAGTTTGTAGAGGTCTGGAGGGAGGCTGAAAGCTATAGCAGTTGTTGTACTAGGCTGCAGGAGATAACCAACAGCTAGGCCATCCTTTGGTGCTTTGTTTGGGTGATACAAGGTACAAAGGGGTAGCATAAGTGTGGAGGACCTCTCCCTTAGAGAACTGAAACCCTAGAAGGGCTTGCTTGTTGAGTTTCATAGAGGTTGAGGGCAGCATGGTGTGCCCTAACTAGTAGTGCAGCAATACAATAGTGCAGCGTGGTGAAAAAAATGTTTGTGGAGGTGTATTGGTTCAAGATGTGACCAGTGTTTTGATCACTTAAGGGTAGCCTGTGGAAGTCACGGAGGAGGGGTAGAAATGATGATTATATTCCCTACACTAGTGACATATTCCACAATGATTGAGCAGTAGACTTGCAGTAGACGATTGTTGTGCATTGGGTCAAAGTATTGACCATTTCTTAGGTCAATTTGTGGGCTTCTTGTAGGAGGCCTTAGGAGTTGTTTGGAGGAACCCACATGGATAGTTGAGAGGCCTACTAAGCAGCCAAGGTGATGATAGTCACATCATATTGGAAGGAAAGAGTATAAGAGTAAGGTGTATTGCAGATGGACCTGCGTATGATGGACCGATGGTGTTCTAGCAAGGACACATTGATGTGCCCATATTTTTGTAATAGCTCCTCTATTGTAAACGCAAAGGGCAGATTGGAGAAGCCTATGGGCATCCATGTGTAAGGGTCTCCCAAGTGTGGGGATGCCCTAAGTAGGTGCAGATGCTACATCATGGACTTGGACTCTCATGGATTGTTAGAGGGTAGCGTGAGAGAAGACCAAGTGTGGATGATATTGTGCACTTATGGTCTACTGGAGGATAGTGTGTTAGTGTCTAAGTTGGAGCTTGATGACCAACACCTTGATGGATAAAGGTAGTTGCGAGAGATGCAGTTCTTGAGCTCAAGGGTTGAGGAACCAAAGGAGTAGTTGTGGATCCTAAGACTTGTGTGTGGAGAAGTACTTCTATAGCAGATGATGGGAAATCATCCTAGCCCATGTTCGTTTTGGGAGATGGACATATTGGAGTGATAGGTGGTAGCCCTCTGTGCCTTATGTTTGTCTTATTCAGAGTAGCACAGGAAGACCATAGTGGGCTGAATTCCCTGAGTAGTTGAGGAGCAGTAGTGGACATATCAAGAATTGTTAACAAGTGGAGCTGCAAACAACTCGATAGGATCCTCAATGTGGTATGGCCTTGATGGATGAAGGCACAACTAGAGAGTAGATTGGACAGCCAAGATTCAGTGGCCATATGGGCTTCAAGTATTGGTAGAGGCATGAGCTACAGATCGGAAGCCACAAGCCTAGGAAGCTACAGGGTATGATCAAGGCAGCTGTGAGGATCTTTGCATCAGCTATACTGTTAGAGTATCTATTTGATGGTAGATTGGTTGTCGCTGAACTGACACCAAACTCCAGTTTTGTATCTTGTACTAAGATCCATTGTCACTGGTACGTGAGCCCTATATTTTTGTATTATATGTTCTTAATATAATGAAGTTGGTTTGAAAAACTAAAAAGTTATCTATGTTCAATGCACGTGTGGTTTATTTCTTTATATTTCCACTATGCGAAGTAGTTTATGGTTGAGATTCTTGGTTTGGTAGCGTCAGTGATTTTAAGAATCTAACCTAGACCCAAGGTCGTAGAATTTCAACATTGTATATACTATATGTTCATCCAAATCCTTCAATTTATTTTTATTGTAACCCACCAAAAGTTTCACCAAAGTCATGTTGACTACTTGGGTGATATCATGGAGTTGAGTTACACTTTTTGGCAAGAGAGGGCATGTTTAGGTGGAAAAGATATGGTTAAATTTTTTTCTTTCCCATTTATCTATGTATGGAATGACATAGAACTCTTCAAGTTCATATTCATCTTCTCCCATAATGTATTCCAAAATGTACTAATAAGTCTAGTGCCCCTATCTGAAATGATGATCTTTAGTATCCCAAAGTACACCTAGACTTGTCCAAAGCACAAGTCTATTACTTCTTTCCCATTGATGCTCTTTTTACATGAAATGATAATGCATATATTTCTAAACCTACCACCTATTACGAATAGGTAGTCATGTCCCTTTCTAGTTGTTGTTAAACTTTCAACAAATTAGGACTTGTTTACCAAGAATAAGTGGGTATAGTTAAGGGGTGGTATAAACCCTATTTCTTGTCACTAGGATTGTTGGTGCAACAATATATAGATCCTATTAAAAAACTAGTTTCATCCTCTTGCATCCTGGGCTAGTATGCATACCTCTACAAATTGGAAGCATTATTCCCAACACCAAAATTTCCTACAACCTTAGAGGTGTGAGCCTACTGGAATGTGTAGACCAGAATGAAAGAATGGGAATGGTTTCTTTTCATTAAATATGATACACATGTAAATACAATATTATTCCCATTGAATTCAACTTCTAATTTTTTCTAGACTTCTAGGAACTTTCCAAATTCCACACCATAACCCTAACAGATTAGGTGTCCAACAGAGCCTCTCTAATCAATTGTGGTCACTCACCTTTAGGAACACATGGTTAATCTAGCTTATAGAGTAACCCATTACATAGATGATAATAAATAGTCTTATATATATTTTAGTCATGAATTTCGATTTGTAACTACTAAAACACCTCCTTGACATCCTCCTTCTTTATATACGATTCTCTATATGGAACATGAGTGAAAGCCTCCATGTGCATCAAAGTTTTCAAATATTTCATTTTTGATGTGAGTGGCCTTGAAATAATATCAACCAAATTTTTTATGTCATGCTTCCTCTACTTGATCACTAAAAGAAATTATTGTGAAAGCCTCATCCACTTGTAATTTCTAGTATGTTGCAATTTCTGGTCTCTTCATCCCACATATAGACTTCAAAACTTATTATGTGGGAGAATGCATAGAGCGTATGAATGAAAGAAGTGCTCAAACCAATCGAAATGGAAATGAACAACAAAGATATGAAACAGTCAGGAAAGAATAGTAGATCTTAGGGGAAGAGAGAGAGAACATGCATTACATCTCATTGAGAGAAGAACTCAAGATGTTGCAGACCCAGAGAAACATTATGTGTAGAGATGAAAAGAAAAATAAAAGAAAATTGTAGATAAAAATTTGATAGGCTCTGGGAAGGATGTAGAGGTGATAGGCATTGGAAAATTCCCAACATGGCCCACTCTAATACCATTGTTGTAATGTGTAGACCAAAATTAAAGAATAGGCATGAGTTTCCTTTCATTAAATATGATACACATGTAAATACAATATTATTACCACTGGATTCAATTTCCAATATTTCTTGAACTTCCAGTAACCATCCACATTCCACACCATAACCCTAATGGATTAGGTGTCCAACATTCCCCTCTTAACCTGAAGTGGTGAATAAGATTCCAAGAAGAGAGCTAAAACACAAAAATGCATGGTAGATAATGGTTGAATTTTATCTCTAAAATGGTGGTTTAAATAAGACCAAAAACCAAATGGGGAACTCAAGGTCTCTACTAGGGGTGGTTTAAGATTGACCACCAACTCTAAAACTGAAGCTCAAAGAGGTTTATAGAAGAATTATAAATATGGATAAAAGTTGAAGCCTTCTGGTAGTGGAAGTGATCCTTGATGTTGGTTTGTTTATAACCATAAACTCTAGAAAATAGTGGTTTGAATTTGACCAGAAACTGTTGGAACTTCGCTCCAGGGCTCAACGGTTCATGAAACAATTCCAAAAATAGAAATAATTTGTTGTCTTCTAATGATTGGAAGTGATCACATATGATGATTTGAAGATAACCACATATTAATTTCAATGTGTAGGTAACCAAAAACTAATGTTGGTTGAAGATAATCACAAACGAATGCCAGTTTGAAGATGATCACAAGCTAAATCACACTCATAACTTTGAGTCTGGCTGCAACTCTAATTATTGTTTAGGCTTGAGGCTCTAGGTTTTGTTCAATCTATGGCTCAAGCTCTTTGAAACTAGTAGTTGATCGTCAATTCCCCCCTACGATATACAAGGCGAGAAGATGATACCATTTTTGCTCAAGTTTGCTTGTACATGACTGATTAATAGGGCTTCAAAACTAGAAGCCTCACAATCAATCTAATCTTGTCCCTTATAAACTGAGAGGATGAATATGTTTCTAGAATGTTCACATGGATGAAGATAAAAAAATATATGATCCTCTATGTGACCAACTCAATCTTCTTATCTCTAGATGTTTATTATATATCATAATGACCCAAGTCATGTTTGGGCTCACATTCATAAGAGAAGACAACTCTCCACTCTCTTCAAAGTCATGAGAAAATTTGGATGCATGAACAAGAAACAATTTTCTTTCTTAAATAATATAACTTCAATTGAATTAAATATGTCAATGAACATGAACATATGGATTACAAAGAGTGAAAATGTGTAGAAAACTATTAACAAATAGGAATAAGATTGTAAGAATACTAGACATTTTAAAACTAAAAAGAATAGGTGTTTTAAAGAAATTGTCCTTTAGGTTTGAATAAATTGTCATTCAAACCTTAAACCCAAGGTATGATAAACCCTAGGATTGGGTTAGTAAACACCACATATAGATGTTGGAACCATTCTGATAGTCATCACACATGTCCATTTCATATAAAATATGAGTAAAGAGTTCTTGAATAGTCGTGTATGACTTTGGCAAAGAAAACTAGATGATTTAAATATTAAAGCATAGTTGAAGAGTACCCACACATCCATTTTTAAGAATGAACTTCTTAACTCCATTTGGAATTTTTCAGTGTGGAATAACTTTGTGTGGAGCATCAAAAATGACATCCACATATGGCTAATTAATTCCTTTCTTATCAAGGGAATTTACAACACAATTCGCCTAGTGAGGCACATGCAGCACCTCATAACTCTCAAACTTTCCAAGGAGATACCAAAGGATGTTGTAATACCTAGCCAATCTCTACCTCATAACCCTATACTTCTTATTCACCTATTTGCAAAATGATTTCACTATCTCCATGTGCTTTGATGTTGGTGATACCATGGTCGAGAGAATGATACAATCTAACAATCAAGACCTTGTATATTTCTATGTTATTCATCAATTTGTAGGCAAGAATATGATAGAATCTCTCAATCACTTCACCATTACTATCTATCAATAGATATCCAATACCTATAGTGAAAGTTGACATATGCATGGGTTCACTAAAAATTGTGAAGGGATAGCACCGAGTAAATTATTTTTCATCCCACATGTAGGCTCCAAACATTATTATGTGGGATAATGCATAGATCTCAAGACTAATATAAGAACTTAGACCAAAATAAGTGGTAGTGAGAAACAAAGATATGAAACACTCAATAAATAATAGTAAATAATATGGGAAGAGAGACAATGACGATTACAACTCGTGGAATAAAGCACTCAAGATGTTGTAGAGGTAGAGAAATATTATACATAGAGATGAAAATCTAAATAGAGAAATGGAAGATACAGAGTTGATAGGCTTTGGGAAGGATGCAGAGCTTACATCTTCTATAAAACACCCAAGCCTAGCTTTCTATAATACCATTTTTGGATGTGCAAATGAGAATGAAAGAATGGGCATGAGTTACATTTCGCTAAATATGATACACACATAAATACAATATTATGATTGTTGGATTAAAATTCCAAAGTTTCTTAGACTTCCAGTAACTTTCCAAATCCCACAACATAACCCTACAAGATTAGGTGTCCAATAGAGATTCTATAATTAATTATGGTCACTCATCTTTAGGAACACATATTTTGTCTAGCCTATAGAGTAACCCATTATGGAGATGATAATCAATAGTGTTATCTCCATTTTAGTCATGAATCTGGATTTGCAACTACTAAAACACCTGCTTGAAGTCCTCATCCTCTATATATTCTTATATATATGCAACATGGGTGAAAATATTCATGTGCATAAAACTTTTTAATGTGATTTTTGATGAAGGAGGCCTTGAAAGAATATCATTTGACTTGTTTATGTCATGCTTCTTGTACTTTATCACTAAATGGCACAATTTTGAAAGCCCCATCTACTTGTAATGTCTAGTTTGTTGTAACTTAATTTAGATCTATAAGTATTGTATTGGTTGGTGATATGTGTGGATGACTATCTTCTTTCCCATCAGATAGTATTTCCATTCTTTGACAACTTTTGTTAGGGAATAAATATCCTTGTCATAGGTAGGGTAGTTGAGAACCACCCCATGAAACACTTCAAAAGGGAAGCATATAAGCCTTCCTCCCTCCATAAATATCACTCCCATAACATACCCAGTCACATCTATATCAACTTTGATGTGATACCACATTTTTGGTAAAGCAAGAACCATTTCTTGAATCATCTTCTTCTTCAACTCCTCAAAATTCCTTCTCCTTACCCTTCCCTAAACTGAAACTCTTGACATCAGTTGTTATTGGTGGATTGGTATGCCTATTGATGAAAATGAGGCTATGCATTTCCTCATGTAATATCCTACCCCAATGAAACTCCTAACATTAGAAACATTAGTAGTCATCAACCACTTCATGATGGCCTCCATCTTGTTAGGGTTTATCATAAGCTCGCCTCCACCAATCACAAAGCCTAAATACACTAAATAATTCTATTTAAACTCACACTTTTTGAGATATTCTAGAAGTTGGTGCTTTATCAATGTCTCTAGCATGTACATCAAATTTGAGATGTTCTCCTCCTAGGTAGCATTGTATACTACTATATCATCTAAATAAACAATAACAAATGAATCTAGATATGGGAAAAATATATCATTCATTAATTGAATGAATGTAGTTGGTGCATTAGATAAACCAAATGGCATGACTAACCGCTTAGACAAACATTGTCTAATTTTGAAGGTTCTTTTCTAGATACCTTCTTCTTTGATTCAAATTTGGTGATACCCTAATTTTAATACAACTTGGAGAATTATTTTTCCTACTACAAATAGTCCAATGTATCATCAATTTTGGACAGAGGGTGCCTATTCTCGAGCATATTTTTTTTTTAATTCCATATAAATAATGCACATTCACCAAGTCTCATCTTTTTTAGGCATAATTATGATGAATGACTCACATGATGAGGTAATTTTTCAAATAACACCATGCTCCACCAATTGTTTCAATTGCTTCTTCACCTAATTTTCTTCTAGAATGGATTGCTTGTATAGATAAATGTTTGGCATTGGGGAATTTGGAAAAAAATGGATCTCATGCTCCACTTCCCTCTTAGGTGGTTCCCTTTAGGCTCATAGAAAATTCCTTTGTATGCATGTACCAACTCTTCCATTTGTTGTATCTATTCCTTAGTGCACCCCTCTAGGGGTTTCTTTACTCTCAATGACTCTTCTATAGACAAATTTTAAAAATAGTAAAACATACTTCTTGCTAGAGTTAATTACTTTGTTAGCTTGCTTGGAACTTACTAGTGAAATTTTAGACTTACTATTGTGCACATTGACGATGAAACTTTTTCCATCATTGTTAATGTTGTACTGGTTAGCTCTATACATGAAGATTATATCCCACATGCACATGTAAGGACTCCTAAACAAAAATTCACATACATCAAGTGGAACTACATCCAATTCTACTTCATCAATAAAATCAACACATAGAAAATATTATTTTGAATTGTTTTATTAGCGTACTTATTTAGCCATCCCAAAGAATATGGGATAGGATGATCTTGAACCTCCAATCCCAGTTTTTTGACCAACTCTTTTGCAATGAGATTTTCCTATGCATTGGATTGTATGGGCTTGACCCAGGTTCAAAGGTGATCTAGCCAAGAAAATCCTAGTACTACTGGCCCTTTTCGGCAACAGTCCGCTGAGTGCGGACTGAGGTCTCACCCGAAGTAGTATGGGAGGGTGCTAGAACCAAGTTTCCACACCCTGAGGATGTCTGATGAGCTTCTAGAGGTCTACGGTTTGACCCTATGGGCACGTCACTACGCACACCTATTAGTCCCTTGCAACCTATGATGCTACCTCCGTGCAACCTTACTCGAGGTGCGATCCATAATATACCCAAGTTCCTTACTATTTAACCTATTATTACCTGATTACTTGACGTATTTGTGTAAGACTAGTGATAATTAATAGTATATCCAGTAATCATATAAGTGCGCACGATAAACAAAGCAGTATAAATGTAAAGAAGGAAATATACAAGCAGATGCACAAAAATTGGAATCAAATTCTCTTAATTATTCTTCATTCAAGATTACAGACTCGACACCACCCTGCACACTTAGCTACAGGGGTCTGCGCAGTCAGTTGCAGACCCTACTAGGTCTTTGTGCACTCAGTTGCAGAGCCTCTTCCTACTACTATGACTTGGTATGCTTAGATTCTTTCTCTATGCTCTATCTTCACTACTCAACTTCTTCCCTGCTTTTACAACTTATAGCCTTGCTCTACTTATACAATCCCATGGTTCGCAGACCATTGGTAGGTCGACATGACATTACATTTATTTACAATACTTAGGGCAGACAACCTTATGACTCAACTTATACTTTGCACTCTGCGCTCGAAATTCGCGGAGTCTTACAATACAGTTGACCAAAAATTGGGCTTTAAGACCCAAAACATGTTGTGGGGGGATTCCATTCCCAACAGGCCCCCAACACAAACATCATGACTCACCCTCGAGTCACTCTATTCACGGGAAGATCTTGGCGCAGAGTTCCTCCAACTGGTCTCGATGGCCTAAATGTTGGTAGCGCAATGAGCTGGTGCCTGATGTAACTGTGGCATTCTTGCTTCTGAATCATCTATGTCTGAATTATGTCCTTACCTTGGTACTAGCATCTGTTGCATGTGTTTATAGTCCCACGCCCTTGTCTGGCTCCTCGGGTCGTGAAGATTGTGCTTCGGCTAGTTAGTCAGAGAGTCGACCCACCCGTGTAGGGTTTCAAGTGACTGTCGTTTACTTTGCCTGGGAAGGGTTCTCCATTTAGTTTGAATAGCTGGATCATGTCTCTGTCTGTGACCTCCTTAACCACGTATGGTCCCAACCAGTGCATTTTGAATTTTCCCGGAAATTTTTCAAACTTACTGTCATACAGTAGCACTAAGTCATTTACCTTGAAGGTGCACAACTTGATATGGCGGTCGTGCCAGGCCTTTTCATGCTGCTTTTGTACTTGTTGATGAAATCTAACCAGAAACCATTCTTCCTCGAGTTCTTCTAATTGCACGATCCTTTCTTCCAGAGCTTCATGGTCCGTCATGCCTGTGAGTGATGTTATTCGCAGACTACGTACGATGTATTCCATTGGCATGACAACTTCCATGCCATAGACTAAGCGGAAAGGTGTTTGTCCTGTCAATTTCTTGCACGTTGTCCTGTATGCCCATAATATGGTAGGTACGCGCAGGTCCCAATCGTTTCACTATGCATTACATACTTTGGTCAGCGCAGTCTCCAGTATTTTGTTGAATGGCTGTACTGTCCCATTAGCTTGTGGGTGGTATGGTGTACTTTTCAGATGATACACATGGAAATCTTCTATGAGCGCGCTGATGGTTTCATTCAGGAAATGTGTTCCACGATCACTCATTAAGATTTTTGGAAAGCCAAATCATGTCAACATGTTTTCAAAGAAAAACTTCGCAGCTGTAGCGGTCGCGCAGTCCTTGACCGGCTGCGCTTCCACCCATCGTGTCAGATACTCCGTCGTGATGATGATGTAGCGCGCACCTATCTTTCCCTGAGGTTTTATCGATCCCACAAATTCGATTGCCCATTTTTCAAACGGCTACAGTCTCATTTGTGGATTTAGTGGCATCTCCTTCCTTCGTGACCATGTGCTTCTGCAAGGATCTAACCTTGTTCAAATTTAGGTACGTATCTTCACAATATATCATCATTGCCCATTTTGTAGAGGTGCCCCGCGATGACAGAAAAGTCTGCCGCGTGCACCACCAATTCCTTCTTCTATTGGACTGAGTATTCCTTCGCTGTAGTCCATATTGTTAGAAAATGGATTATATCTTGAAAGTGTGCATCCATGATGCGCACTGCAAAGAGCTACGCATCAGGTAGTCCCTCCTCCAAACTTGTGGGTTCCTCGCCTGTCTCAATTCGTGACAAGTGATCTGGTCCTGGGTTTAGGCATCCCAACTTGACTATGACCTCAAAATCGTATTCTTGAAATAGTAAGAGCCATCTACATATTCACCCCCCAACACAGGCTTATTCACCAAGTATTTCAATGCGGAATGGTTAGTGTACATCTTGAAATGTCCACCGAGTAAATAATGTCAGTATTTTTGGAGTGCGTACACCATACCGAACCCATCGCACTTAGTGGTAGAATAGTTCTTTTCTACTTTGGACAATATCTGACTTACAAACGCGATCAGGTGATCCACTCCCTCCATGCCCTCCTATGTGAGTACAGCTTCCAACGCAATACGCGTTGCATCAACATGTACATGAAATTCCACATCCCATTTTGGGAAGACCAGGATTGGAGTGGAGGCTAGTTTCCCCTCTAGGACATCCAAACTCTTCATGCAATCATCATTCCAGCAATATGTAACATCCTTTTTCAATAGCTTTTCCATCGACATTATTATTTGGGCATAACTTTTGATGAACTTCCTATAGTATCCAGTTTGCCCCAAAGTAGTGCGCAGTTGTTTAACACTTTGCAGTGCTTCCAAATTTAGGATAACAACAATCTTCAGAGGGTCCACCATTAGGCCTTGTTTGTAGACCACATGTCCTCGCAGGTTTCCAAAGGGAACAAGGAATGTTCACTTCTTAAGGTTCAGCGCAATCTGGTGTCAGCGACAAGTATCCAACATTAAGGTAAGCTCGCTACATGGTGCTTAACTAATCCAAAGACAGTCCAATCATCTAGATAGACCTTCAAGAACTTGTGGATGTATTCTTTGAATGCAGCCACAATGATGCGCAAAAATATAGCTGGCGCGTTCTTCAATCCAAACGGAATAATAGTGTATGAAAGAAACCCCATTCTATTGTGAAGGTCATTTTTCTCCTATCTTCCGATGTGATCTTGATTTGATGGTACCTTGAGAACCCATCCATGAAAGAGTATGCTTCTTGACCGCCAACGTTCTCCAATACTTCATCTGTGACTGGCGTCGGGAATGGATCGTGTACACAGGCATTGTTCAGCTTCCTGAGGTCCACGCATATTCTTATTTCACCCTTCTGTTTTTTCTCCTCTACTACCATAGGACTCACCCAGTTGGATTCTTCCACTGGTTCAATAATTCTAGTTGTGAGCATTTTGTCAAATTCGTCGCGAACCTTTTCTTCATACTTCAGATTCAAGCGGTAAGGCCATTGCTTAATAGATTCGCGTCGGGTTTTAGGGTGATCTTCATCATCCCTAAGTGCAAACGATCCCTTTTTGGTCTGTAATTTTTGTCAGGAACAAGTCTTGGTATTCGCGAAGTAACTCAGCGACCTTATCCACCATGGCATCGTCCCAATAGTCCCCAAGCATTGTGTACATTGGCTCCGTCTCCATTCCAATGTTGACCTGCTTTGTCTTTAGTGGCGTGGTGATGTTGAGGTTTTCAAGTGATGGTCCTTGAATCTTGCAACAGTCTTCCATTTCTAAAATGTTAATATTTCATGGGTCCTTATCATCCTCAACATTTACATTGTAACACTCTAGCACGCAACCTAATTGTGTCGCCCATTCTAGCTAAAGTACTTCCATTAGCTCCTGGGGTATTTTGAAGATAGTGGCTTTTACTACCTATAGCGCATCGTCAACAGTATCTGGCCAATGATCTTCAAACGTCAACATTAACATAAAACCCTCGCACAAGACACCACATTTTCTTGTACCATGGCATAGCTCTGTCTCAATATACCAGTTCATGGGTATGACATCCAGGGTATGATAGAATAAATGTACCCATTCAGGCTGTGGTTCTTCCCTATAGACCTTGGTCCATTTCGCGAGGTGTGTGCATGGATAATCTTGTCCATCATATTTGTCTACTAGCCATATCTGTGGTTTCCCAAATCGTAGGGGCATCATTCTTCTTCATCCACGTCAGTCGTCAAAACTTCCCTGATGCGTACCCCACCATCGTGTGGGCATTGTGTGTAGCACCCACTTCAGAGCATCAAATAGCTGTTGTTCTGGTACTGCGCTTTCAAATTTTCTCAATAATTCATCCACCGATGTCAACCCATTATATGTCGGTAGATCCCTTGCTTCTGTTGTCACGCAACGTAGTGATCTAACCATCCTGTTGCAATTAAGCATTGTTACTTCGTGCAGTTGATTCTGCCATCGCTCTATCTCTTCATCTGAATCCGAAGTGCAAGAGCTTTCGTGCTCCCACGAAATCCTTCCATTTGTATTCATATTCACCCAATCCTCCTCGCACTTAGTTATCTTGTAAATACAATTGAGATCGTCCTTACTATCGTCTTCATGCACTGCTTCAGTGTATCGCACTCCTTCGGCTGGATCTAGCGGTAATACTATGCGTAGTGACTTTTTCTCAAATATCATTTTGTGCTTCTTTAGATTTATGACTCCGTTCAATTGGTGGCCTAGTCTATTCCTAGTAGCATGGGATAGGGATTATTGGCATTGAAAATCTCTATTACTTCAAAATCCGCTTGCGCACTCGCACCTTCAATATCTACTGTTACCCCTTGCAATCTTCCCCTAAGCAAGATCTTCTGTTGGTTCACCATTCGTAACTCAATAGGAGATCACTATAGCACGGGTCTGCTCATGCATTCCCATGTTTGTTTTGGCAGTACATTCACATCTGATCGGATATCCAAGATTACATAATCCATTTCGTATTCACCGATTTGCACAGTCAACCTCATTTCCCTTCCTATTCACAATGCATGCTTTCCAAGTTTCTAGACCACGCGCAGTTCCCCTAACCCCGTGCACCTAGCGATAAGTTCTTGTAGTCCTTTTACTGCCTTGCTATCATGTAGTAGTTTCATGCATGTCTCCAGAAAGGTAGTGAGCATTGAAGGATCCATCTCTGGTTCTCATTGATCCTTACTACCTGAAGTGGAGGCCTCCGTGAAGCTCTTCTTAGCTTCCATGAGTGTCTCCTTCGTGTGTTCCAAATCAAATTTGGGTTCCTTTGTAGGAGCCTTGCGAACCCATGCGCTTTCTTCTAATTTCTTACCTTTATCATCGCCAATGGTCATTCCGCTCCTGAGCATCATGTTTACATTCGGGTCTTCTTCGGGCGGTTCAGACCTCATCATCTGCAAATTTTGAGTTGAAGGGGGCTAAAGTACCCATTTTTCATGGAGTCTCGCTATCAGTGTAGGGAAATCTTCTGCCTCATGATCAAATTGAGTACAATACAAACATGATGTCCTTGTCAGGTTTGTACATTCGCAGGCATATTTCCCTAGCCCTCCGCAATTGTAACAAATTAACTATCTGCGACCCCTTCCTGGTCCCATTCCACCTCGATCTTGACCACGCCATTGAAATCCAGCATGTGCCATTCCTTCATTCAGGTCGAGGGCTCACATTTTGGTCTACACCCTATAGGTAGGAGTCCGCTCCATCATTAGTTCATAGCTTCTACAGGTGTGCTCATCACGGCCTACCGGCCTGCAGAAGTTACAAAATAATTATTGGGACGTCTGCATATACTTCTGCAATAGATGAAAATTATCCGTAGTGTGTTTTCCTCCTATCTGACAGATCATGCATCATAATGCAGGCACCGCGCTCGGTCCTGCCTATGCCTCAGGTCTTAACGGCATTGGCCCTCCTCCTGCCAAGTAATTCGCGAACATTGGACAGTGGTCCTTGTCATGTCCTTGGCCTTTGCATTTTATGCACCATACCTCCTCGCATGCCTCTAGCCGAGGTGTCCTGTCCTATTTCAAACTCTGCATTTCCAGACACATATTTTGCAGTTGTGCATGGATTTGTTGGAGTCCTAGACCAGGGTCTTGTATAGGGGTCTCAGGAAATCTCATCACCATCTCCAAAGCTTTGGCCTGGGTGGAAATTTTTTGCTGTAACAGCACCATCCTTAAGTGCGGTGTCAGTGATGCTACAAGCCATGCGCGGTGTTGTCCATCTGTCAATGTCATGTTGGCTTCGCAAATCATATCCTTCAGTCTTTGGTCCAAATCCTAGGGGGTCTCACCCAGGAGCATCGTAATCTCCTTAAACTAGATAATTGATTGTGTTTCTGACTTTGGCCTACTAAATTCCTTGTTCAATGCGGTCTGTATTTCTATGATTCCTGCATTTGGATGGTCATTAGGATACTTGATGTACCATGTTAATGCGTGATCCTGCAACGTGCTCACCAGTGTAGCCTTCTTGATATTGTCATCCACAATGCCTTATGCTTCCCATACTGCTCTTACCACAAACCAGAATTGGTCCAGATCTTCATTCCCCACTCCTCTGAATACCAGTAGTTTGATCGCACTTGCCATACTAAACTGTGGTGGTGGCGGAGGTGGGGTGGGTGGAGATGGAGGTGAGGAGGGTGAGACAGGTGGTGGTGTAGGTGGAGGTGGTAGGCACGGAATTCGTTGCCTTATCAGACTGCCCGTGCTTTTTGGAGAGACTTTTGCAAGCTCTTCCTCACTTTCCCACTAGGGGGAAATTAAGGGACTAGTTTCCAATTCTTCACTACTTTCGCTTCTGTAGATCTTCCCACTTTGCGTAGTCCCAAACATTAATTTATTCACATAACCCGATTTTCACACAATAGAATCTTAATCCAAGTGTTCAAAGATTTAATATACTTACCTCGTGGTCCCTTGAGAAAACGTCACTTCGCCTCACTATAGATGATAGTTGTATCTACCATTAACTCAGTGATAAATCCTCCTATAATTTGGTCGAGCCAATGGTCCATAGCTCGAGCGACCTGCGCACTAATTTTGGAGTCCACATGATTGGTTTTTCGAGCCTACACCTTCCCTGACTGTCTACTAGCTTCGCGATCCTTTCATATAGCTTAGAAGCAAAGGATGCAAAGAAAATTTTGTGGATTTCTGTATACAAGTAGCGCTCCAACCACTGTTCTGTAAATACTTGTGGATTTTTGTTTTCTTGCGCCGCGAATTCATGAATCTTCTTGTCCAACCACTCTTCAATTTCTTTCTTTGTTGGATTCTAGTGGCACGACATCAGACATCCCTTATGCAGAACCCGGTCCTGGCAACGGAACCATTTGTTGGCTTGTATGGGCTTGACCCAGGTTCAGAGGTGATTTAGCCAAGCAAAGCCTGGTACTAGTGGCCCTTTCGACAACAGTCCACCGAGTGCAGACTGAGGTCTCACCCGAAGTAGTATGGGAGGGTGCTAGAACTAGGTTTCTGCACCCTGGGGATGTTTGATGAGCTTCTAGTGGTTCATGGTTTGAACTTGTGTGCATGTGATACATGCACCTATTAATCCCTTGCAACCTATGATGCTGCCTTCGCGCAACCTTACTCGAGGAATGATCTGTAATATACCCAAGTTCCTTATTATTTAACCTATTATTACTCGATTACTTAACGTATTTGTGTAATACTAGTGATAATTAACAGTATATCTAGCAATAATATAAGTGCGCGCGATAAAAAAACATTATAAATGTAAAGAAGGCAATATACAAGCAGATGCACAAAAATTGGAATCAACTTCTCTTTATTATTCTTCGTTCAAGATTACAGATTCGACACCGCCCTGCGCACTTAGCTACAGGGGTATGTGCATTCAGCTGCAGACTCTACTAGGTCTCTGCGCACTCAGCTATAGAGCCTCTTCCTACTACTACAACCCAATACACTTAGATTCTTACTCTATTCTCTATCTTCGCTACTCAGCTTCTTCGTTGCTTTTACAACTTAGAGCCTGGCTCTACTTATACAATCCCATGGTTCACAGAGCATGGGTAGGTCGACATGACATTACATTACTTTACAATACTTAGGTCAAACAACCCTATGACTCAACCTATACTTTGTGCTCCATACCCGCAATTCGTGGACTCTTACAATACATTTGACCAACACTTGGGCTTTGAGCCCAAAAACATGCTATGGGGGGATTCCATGCCCAACACTGTGACCTTGAGTTGAATAAAGCATCAACTTTTATCTTCTTAAACTGTATATTTATATGGAAGTGTTTGGACATCTCCTTCTTTCTCTATTACTAAAGGCCACTTAGATTCACCACCTTCTGCACTAATGTGTATACAATATTCTCATCCATTTCTGAGTTTTTTTCCACCTAATTGTTCAAATTTGTGGCTATGGTACTTTTCTTCTTCTTAGAGAGCTCTGTTATGGTTAAAGAACACAAAGAATAAATTTGTCACTACAATGAAGATTTGGTAAAGAAATTCATAAAATAAAAAAAGGTTAATGGAAAAGAATATGGAAGATTTGAACATTTCCATGTCCACTCTCCTTTACATATATGTAACAACCCTAGGTAATTTTTTTATGTAATAAAGTTAATAAAGGAAAAATAAGACAAAGTTCACGGGACATGTATTCCAAGTTGAATGTTGGGAAAATAATCCTAGTGGGCATTATTTGTTGTTTATTATGGCTAAGGGGAATTTGGAAAAGAGATTGAAAAGGAAAAAATGCATTATTGGAATTATATTTATAAAAATAAAGGAAAATAGGAGAAAAGGAAGGTCAAAGGTCACAAGTTGCATGTGAGGAGGAAATTGAATGAAATGACAAGGAAAATGAAGAAATTAGAGGCCTCAATCATCAAAAGGCATATGAGGATCAATTCACAACTTTTTGTTAGCCTTTTTTTCAGTTTAGTTTTGGAATTAGTCTTAGAGAGGAGAAGAGCCCCGAGAGGAGAAGGAAAGAAAAGAAAGCAAGGGAAGGACAAGGAAAGCAAGGATCAATCAAGGAAAGGTTGGATCAAGCAGCTTCATTGGGAATACTTGCAGGTAACAAATTGCATGTATGATTTCCTAGCTCATTTTGGCATGAATGGTATATACATATGTGTATTTGGTTCATTGTTTTCATTGGAATATATTTTGTTAGGTTTCAATAGTGGGTTTAGCCTTTCCTTTCTGTTTCTGGATATCCATGGTGTGATGGGATTTATTCTTGTTGAGCTTTGGATTTCTGGATGTTTTGGATCTGGGTGAGGTGGTCTCAGTAAAATCCCAAGGGTTGGGGTTGGATATTATTTTCTCTGTGAAGCCTTCAACAGATGGGTGGATTCAGGAAAATTCCTCAAGGGATAGTGAAGAAATTTGGAGGCATCCAAGCTCGGCTTGGTTTTGTGATCTCAGGTCTGGTTTAGGTGAGATCACAGTAGTGTGAGGGTGGAGGTGGTTTGACTTATGGATTCCCTTGGTTGTTTATGGATTGTTTTATCCCATGAGATCCCACATTCAAGCTTGGAATATGGCATGGGGGTGATTGGCTAGAATAAATATTTGTTTCATCCCGATCTATGGTTGGGTGGTACATGGAAGTCCCTGACTTGGTTGGATTTTGCATATGTTAATAAAAGCTAATTTCCTCATTGTATCTTACGAGTAGATGTACTTTTTATTATGTGGATTTAATGGTTGTCCTATCATTATTAGTTATTTCGTTATATGCTAGCTATAAGCATGGTTTTATGACATATTCAAGTTATGGCTATTATAATGTTTGATTGATAAATGAATGGTTAATGAATGCATGACCTAATGGATGTTATTGCATCTATTGTGAGAGGGAATTAGTCCTTCTCGGTAAAACTTAGATAATTTTCATATCTCTATGTTCATATATGCATTCATGACCTGTAGATCTTATGTTCTAAATGTATTTGACAGAATGGCTGTCATGGTTAGACCGGGCTAGGTCAAGTCCATGATTAGGATTTGTGTTATAGGCTTTGTCTCTATGTTATTTACCAGTTATGAGAGTCTCATTAAGTTCTGGGCAAAGCTCTGGATCCTTGCCCTAAAAAAGTGGCTCAAATGTCAGGGTCATTGGTGTAGAACTCCCTGAAAATGACTGCAATCACTAGTAAGAAGGAATGTGGGAGTTACTAGAGGGTTCGAGTCACATGGATACCTTGTCATGGGAGTGAATGAGGCCCTATATTAATGAAAAAGTAAGTTAACTTAGGTGTTAGGTACTCTGAGTGATTGGTTAGATCCTAGGTGTTGTGTAGCACCTGAGGGAAGTCAGTAAGGTCTTATTTTGTTGGATTCATTTCCTTAGCATTATCTAGGAGGTCAAGTCATGTCATAGTAGTCCTCAACTCATGTTTACCCCATGTAGGCCAGTTAAAGTGGGTATGTATGGGAGGAGGCATTACGAAGCGGTATCAAAGTAGGTTACAATCTCCTTGGGTGGTATGGTTATGGCTAGCCCATCTGGCCCATGCAGATAGATGCATGTGGTTATGCATGCATTGTTATGGCTATGTTTTTCATGCATGAGGTCATGGTATGTAGTTGGTATTTTAATTCATGATGTTGATATATTGATATGATTATGATTATACATGTATCGTGCTAATGTGGACTGATTTTTCAAATGAGATAAGACTCTCATAAACATCATTGAGGTATGATTTTGGTTATGGTATCTATTTGGTATATCTGACATGGTAAACTTGCAGGAAGAAGAGAATCAAAGATGATGAGAAAAATGGTAGAATATAGTTCATGTGAATCTCCCTATAGATTAGTTAGGTAACAAGGAGATGGGTACTCTCCTGATATTGCAGACACATTGAGGATTTTGAGGGAAGGTATCAAAAGTTTCAAAGCAGACAATGACAGGATGGGTGAGGCTCAAGAAAGACTGGAAAGATCTCAGGAAAAGAAAGCAGAGGTCAATGGATTCATCCTTTAGAGTTTGTTAGAATTGTAGAGACAAGGACAGTTGAGGATTAGTCAAGAATAAGAAGAGCAAACTAATTGGGAATATGCTAGAAGGTCTTATTCAAGATACAAGTTGGATAGATGGAACAAAATCAGAGGTGACAGATCATTGGAAACACTTGACAAGAGGACTGGTATGTATGGGTGTCACTCTAGTTCCTCATCTAAGATAAATCATCACAACTGTCACCACCATCATTCTTATAGGAGGAGTGAGTACTTTCCTAAGGAATTCAAAAAATTCAAGTCACCTACATTTGATGGATAGATGAAGAAATTAGAAGATGGAAAGGCATGGTTGCTTGGGATGAATAATTTCTTTAGATTGCATAACTATTCGTAGAACATGAAAGCCAAAATATCCACCTTTAGTTTGAAAGGGAAAGACAATATCTCGTGGGAAGATGTGAAGAATATCAAGGGGATTCGAGAAGAAGAGTTGATTTGGGATGAGTTTGAGAGACTCTTCAAGAATAGGTACCTATCTGAGAGATATTGTGATGATAGTGCTAACAATTTTTATGAGTTATAGATGGGTTCTAGGAAAGATGATGAGTATACTAGCAGGTTCATGGAGTTGTTGAGATATGCGCCTTACCTCAGGGATGGGAAAGAAAATATTCAAAGGTTCATTAGTGGGTTTCCAACATCATATAGAGACCAGATTGAGTTTTATGAGCCATGGTTGCTGGAGGAAGCCATCAGGAAACTGAAGCATTGTTATGAGAAGTCAAAGCTTAAATCTAAGCCTCAGCATGATTTGAAGGGGATTGGGAAATTTAAATGGAAGTGGCCACCAAAGCAGCGAATACCTTAGGATTCAGGTGAGAAAGAGAATGTGGTTCCTTACAAGAATTTTAATGTAGTTGATAAGGGACATGGGTTGCAACCTGGAGAGCAACAAAACATAGGTGATGGTAGGGGATAGTTGCAGTGTTGGATATGTGGAAAAGATCATCGTAAAAATGATTTTCCATTGTACTAGTGTGGTAGGCCTCAAATAAATAGTGCTCAAGAGGCACAAATAGTTGGCGATGTGGGCCATAGAATTCCTCGGATTTATAAGTAGATAGATCACCATGCATCCATTATTGAGATGAAAGGTAAGCTATGTGGTCAATTTGTTTCTATTTTGATTTGCCCTATATATAATTATAGTTATGTTAATCCTCACCTAGTGAATAAGTGTGGTTTGAGGAAAGAATTTCATGCAGAGTCTTGGTTGCTGCAGTTGGATATAGGTACTAAGGAGAGAGTTCGTCACTAGGTAAGAGCTTGTGCATTTGAGATGAATGGCATGCTTATAGTAGCACATCTAAGTGCACTTCCATTGGGATATTACAATATTATTTTGGGCATGGATTGGTTGTATCTCCACAAGACCAAAGTAGATTACTATGAAAAGGCTATTGAGTGTTGGATGATAATGGGGAAAAGAGAATCTTGTAGGGAAAGAAGAATCCAACATCATCGAGGATGATTACAACTATGAAAGCCAAGCGCAACCATAGAAAGGGGTATGTACTATTTGTAGTCCATATTTCTAGTGACAACAGTAGGGATGTTGAATATGCGGAAACATTTGAGAGGTACTCTATATTACAACAGTTTCAAGATGTGTTTCTAGCAGAGATTTCAGAGTTTCCACCTCATAGGGAAGTGGAATTCTCTATTGAGTTGGTACCAAGGGAAACACCATCATCGAAGGCACCTTACAAAATCAATTCTCCAGAGTTAGTGGAATTGAAGTTGCAGTTGAAGGAATTACTTGAAAATGGGTACACTAGGACAAGTTTCTCATCTTGGGGTGCACCAATATTTGTGAAGAAGAAGGATGGTACTCTCAGGTTGTGCCTTTATTATAGGGAGTTGAACAAGGTGACTCTTAAGAAACTGTATCCACTGTCAAGGATTGATGACTTTTTTGACTAATTAAAAGGAGAAATAGTGTTCTCAAATATTTATTTGAGACCAGGATACCATCAGGTATAGATTAAAGAAGAGGACATTTACAAGACTTCATTCTAGACTAGGTATATGCATTATGAGTTTGTTGTAGTTACTTTTGGTTTGACTAATGCTCCAGATAATTTTATGTGCTTGATGAATAGTGTGTTGTGTCCTTATCTAGACAAATTTGTTATTCTATTCATTGTTTATATATTGATATATTATAAGAACAAGGAAGAGAATGTCGAACATTTAGCAATAGTATTGAGATTGTTAAGAGAGCATCAGTTGTATACAAATCTTAGCAAATATATCTTCGCTCAAACAAAGGTACAATACTTGGGGCATGTGGTTTCCAGGGAAGGAATAACGGTAGATCCAAAAAGGATAATATTTATCATGAAATGGGCAGCTCTTAGAAATGTGGATGAGGTCATATCATTCATGGGATTAACAAGATATTATAAGAGGTTCATTAGGAACTTCTCATAGATTTCATATCCTATTACATCCTTGCAGAGGGAAGGAAGTAAATTTTAATGGATACAAGAATTTGCAACAATTTTTGAGTATTTGAAGTAGTTATCAACAAATTCTCCAGTATTAAAGGTTGCAGATCCAGATAAAGAGTTTGTGGTGTGCACATATGCTTGCAAGAGAGGAATTGGTGGAGTCCTAATGAAGGAGGTACAAGTGGTGTCTTATGAGCGAAGGAAACTAAATGAGCATGAACAAATTATGTGACTCGTGACCTTGAGTTGGCAGCGATCATGCATTGAAGATGTGGAGGCTCTATCTTCTTAGCATGAGGTTTGTATTTATCAGTGATTAAAATGAGCTGAGGTACCTATAGGAACAACCAAATTTGAATTCCACACAAGATAGATGGTTGGACATCCTTAGTGAGTTTTACTTTGAGATTAGATACATTAAAGGAAGGGAGAACATGGTTGTAGCTTATTTCAGTAGGAGCGTGAAAGTAATCCATGTTGCAACTATGAGTTCTTATGGGACAGATTTACAAGACCTGATCCTACAAGTAGGAAAACAGGATGACAAGTACTAGTAGCTTAAGCATAGGTTACAATAGGGTACATGTGATGAGGATGTGGACTATCGTCTCACAATAAATGGCTTGGTCAGATTTAGGGTCAGGATCTATGTGTCAGATAACAATGAACTCAAGAAGCTTATCTTGAGAGATTTTTATGTCAAGCCATATTCAAGTCACTTAGGATATAAAAATACATTGACAACGGTGAAGAAGGAAGTGGCAAAGTTTGTCTGCTATATTCTTGAATTTTCAGGAGGTGAAAGTTGAGTCTAAGCACCTAGCTAGTTTGTTACAACCTATTCCAATTACATAATTAAAATGGGAGGTCATTTACATGGACTACATTACAAGTTTGTTGAGGGCATCTCAGGAGCATGATTCCATCATGGTTGTGGATGAAAAGTTGAGTAAGGTAGCTCATTTCATTCTAGTGAAGACTACTTATTTAGCTAGTGAGGTAGCATAAGTCTTCATCAGGGAGATATGTGATCTTGCACAATGTTCCAAAAAATATTGTGTTAGAAAGAGATGCTAAGTTCACTTCCAAGTTTTCGAAGGAGTTATTTGAAAGTTTGGGTATAGAGTTGGCCTTTAGTACAACTTATCATCACCAGATAGATGGAAAGACATATATTGTCAACGGGATCTTGGAGGATATGTTGAGGATGTATGTGATGCAACAACATCAGAAGTGAGAGGAGTATCTTCCACTGGTTGAGCTTGCTTACAACAATGGTTATCAAGAGTCACTAAGGATGACTTTGTTTGAGGAACTCTATGGGCATATTTATAATACCACCTTTAGTTGGAGTGATCCTTTAAATAGGGTACTTATAGGACTGAACATGTTGGCGAAAATGGAATAGGAAATGAAGGTTATCAAGAAGAATCTAAAGGCATCCATGATAGGAAGAAGAGTTATGCAAACCAACACAAGGCATTTTAGGAGTTTCATGTTAGGGAGGATGTTTAATTTCACATCAAGACCAAGAAGAGTTCCTTGAGGATTGGTTCATGTTCCAAGTTGGCACCTTGATATTCTAGGCCTTTCTAGATCCTTGAGAGGATTGGACCAGTGGCCTATTGACTTGCACTACCTCTGACAGTGAAATTCCATGATGTTTTCCATGTTTCATTGCTTAAAAGATATGTAAAGGATGTTGATCATGTGATTGATTGGTCTGTATTACAGGTGGATCGAGAAGGGGAATTCCAAATGGAACCTCATTGCATATTGCAGCAGAAATAGCTCATTCTCTGGAACACAGCAATCAAAAAAGCTAAAGTGTAGTGGAAGCACTTTGGGCCCAATGAAGCTACATGGGAGACGGTTGATCAGATGTGGGCTATGTATCCTTCATTATTTTCCAATGGAGGCAAATGATTTTTTGGTATATGTACATATTTATGTATGGTTGAGATTTTAAATACCGCAACGAGTTGTGTTATCAAGCTCCAGTAAGCAGTATGGTTGTCATGTTGTCATGTTTGTGATGATGTTCTTTCTTTCAAGCGGATTTTTCATTGTACATACTGCAACAAGCTAGGTTATAAAGCTCCATGGGTAGTATGTTTTGGCTTTTCATCTGTTTCATTGGTTGTAGGTGTCATTAAACACCAAGGATGATGTTCCCTTAAGGGGTAGGGGTCTATAACAACCTTAGGTTAAAATTTCATGTAATAAAGTTAATAAAGGAAAAATAAGACCAAGGTCATGGGACAAATATTCCAAGTTGAATGTTGGGAAAATCGTCCTAGTGGGCATCACTTGTTGTTTATTATGGCTAAGGGGAAATTGGCAAAGGCACTGAAAAGGAAAAAATGGAATTATTGGCATTTTGTTTATGAAAATAAAGGAAAATAGGAGAAAATGAAGGTGAAAGGTCACAGGTTGCATGTGAGGAGGAAATTGAAGGAAATTAGAGGGAAAATGAATAAAATTAGAGGCATCAATGATAAAAAGGCTTCTAAGGATTAGTTCACAACTTTTTGCTAGCATTTTATCAGTTTAGTTTTGGAATTAGTCTCAGAGAGGAGAAGAGAACCAAGAGGAGAAGGAAAGCAATCAAGCAAGGGAAGGAAATGGAAAGCAAAGGGAGGCAAGGATCAAGCAAGGAAAGGTTGGATCAAGTGACTTCAGTTGGAATACTTGCATGTAATAGGTTTCATGTATGCTTTCCTAGCTGGTTTTAGAATGCATGGTATATGCATGTGTGTATTTAGTTTATTATTATCATAGGCATGGGTTTTTTCAAGTTTCCGTAGTGGTTTTAGTCTTTCCTTTCCATTTTCTGGACATGCATGGTGTGATGGGATTTATTCTTAGTTGAGCTTTGGATTGCCGGAAGGTTTTGGATCTAGGTGAGGTGGTATCAGGAAAATCCCAAGGGTTGGGAGTGGAGATGTTTTTCTGTAGGAAGCCATTAACAGGTGGGTGGAGATAGGAAACTTCCTTAAGGGAGTGAAGAAATTATGAGGTATCCAAGCTCAATTTAGTTTTTTTATCTTGGGACCAGTTTAGGTGAGATCACGGTAGTGTGAGGGTATAGGTGGTTTAACCTCCAGATTTCCTTAGTTGTTTATGGATTGCTTTATCCCATGGGATCCCACATTCATGTTTGGAATATGGCATCGGGGTGATTGGTTGAAAGAAAGATTTGGTTCAACGCAATCTATGGTCAAGTGGTACATGGAGGTCCCTGAATTGGTTGGATTTTGCATATGTCAATAAGAACTAAGTTACTCATTGTATCTTATGAGTATATGTACTTCTTATTATGTGGCTTTAATGGTTTTTATATAATTATTAGTTATTCGTCTATATCTTGGTTATAAGCATGGTTTTATTACAAATCCAAGTTATGGCTATTATCATGTTTGATTAATAAATGAATGGTCAATGAATGCATGACCTAATGGATGTTATTGCAACTATTGTGAGAGGGCACTAGTCCTTCTTGGTAAACCTCAAATAAGTTTCAAATCTCTATGTTCATATATGCATTCATGACCTGTAGATCTTGTGTTCTCAATGTGTTTGACATAATGACTGTCATGGTTAGACCGGGCTAGTTAAATCCATTGATTAAGATTTGTGTTAGAGGGTTTGTCTCTATGTTATTTATCATTTATGGGAGTTTCATCAAGTTCTGGACAGAGGTCTAGATCCTATCCCTAGAAAAGTGGCTCAGATCTCGGGGTGTTGGCATAAAACTTCCTGACAAAGAATGTAGTCACTAAAAAGCAGACTATGGGAGCAACTGAGGATCTAGGGAATGGCACCTGGAGTGATTGTTTAGATATTGGGGGTCCTATAGCACCTAAGGAAAGTCATTAAGTTCTTGTTTTGTTGGCGTCATGTTAACGTTATTTAGGAGGTAGAGTCATGTCATAGTAGCCCTCATATCATGTTTACCCTAGGCAAGCCGATTAAAGAAGGTAGATATGGGACGAGGTGTTACAATCTCCAAGAGGAAAAACTTTCTAAAGGATATAAAAAGATACAAGAAAATCATATAGATGTGCCAAAAAAAAATAGTCCCAAAATCATGACTTTTCATCACCTCAAGATTCATGTCATTAAGGATTGAATGCAACACCAAGGAACTAATTCATTCTAAAGATCAATATGAGGAATTTTTATGATAACAACCCTATAACATGGACATTCTATATGTAAAATTACTTTGATATACATGAAGTGACATGTTTAAAAAAGGTAAATATTACTTGGAAATGTTTTGGAGATGATCACATCATACTTCATTTGTCGACGTGTTTCAAACCATTTAATGTGGTTCATCTTTAGGAAAACACGGAGAATAAGATCTTGGCATCATATTAAATAGAGAGTGTGATGTAGAGATAATAATTTCTAACAGCTAAAATGTAATGACTAATTTTGAATGAAGAGAAATTGTGTTAGGTCCCTATACTACTAGTGTAACCCCTTATTGTTATTAGTACAACCCCCTTATTATATTGTTGTGCCCATGTATTCTTCATCTTGTTATTATTGTGCCCCATAGAAGCCAATTATTGTTATGTCGGCTCTGATTATATTATGACCCCTTAGACTCCTATATATAGAAAGGAAGTATTGTCATTTGTATCATCCAAGAATTGTTCATTTGTGTAATGTAAATGAGGTTGCCCCCTTGAAGAGGCTGAATTCTAAGGCATTCAACTATATTTTCTATCTTTTTGTGAGTTGGCTTCATAACATTTGGTACCAGAGCTTTGGATTCTAGGGTTTTGCTGCTCCAAATAGGTCATCATGGCATTTTCGCTATAAATTTTTTTCTGTGACATTTCATAAGTGAAAAAAAAACCATTTGATAAGAAATCGTGTTGAACCTCGGGTCCAAATTTCAGAGCTTGTCTCGCTATATTTTTGGAGATATGTTGTGAGGAAGTTAGGGTTTTTGCAATCTACAAAATTTAAGCTAAAATAGGTCATCGTGGGATTTTCACTATAACTCTTTCACTACAAAGTTTCAGAAGCTAAAACAAAAACCCATTTGAGAAAATATCGATATGAACCTCGGTTCCAACTTTTAGATCCTATCTCGCTATATTTTTGGAGATATAGTTGGAGGAAGTTAGGGTTTTTTCAGACCCCCAAATTACATTCCAAACAGGTCACCATGGGAAAATAGTCATAACGTTTGTTTTGAGCATCATATTGAAATTTCATAAGAAGTTACAAAAAGAGGACGGACTGTAGTTTCCTGTGTATATTTTTCAAATCCTAAGGTCAAAACAGTGACACGTGGCACTTCATACAAATTCACTCTTCTGAAAAGGTATATAATCAGGTCATCTTGGGAGAGTGTGCATAACTCTTTCTTGGAGAATCTAAATTCTATCAGACTGGTGGCATTTGAAAGAGGATGCAGAAGGCTACAATAGGTCACAATTTCAGAACTTAAATATCCAAAAGTACAGAGTTACAATTGTTTCAAGATTAAGCTCCTAAAATAAAGAAAAAGCGAGATGAGGAAGTTTGATGGCAAGGATCCAGCAAATTGGATACTACAGATGGAGAAATATTTTGATCTACATGGTTTACCACTATTACAAAAGGTATGTATTTCATCTTCATATTTAGAACAAGATCAATTTTTATGGTATAAAGGGCTTTGTTCTCGTAAACAACTTGTTACGTGGTCAATTTTCACGGAGGAAATTATAGCACATTATGAGAATATAAAGAGCAACACCTTCTTTAGAGAAACACCACAACAATTGGAAGAAAAAAGGGAAAAAGGGCTTCGTTACAAAGTGGAAAGCAAAATTATGGCAACAAGGAATTCTACCCCTCACAACTATAAAGATGGAAGTGTTTTTTCTCCTAGCCTTCCACAATCGACAAGGATTACACCACAACAATTGGAAGAAAAAAGAGAAAAAGGGCTTTGTTACAATTGTGATAGCAAATGCACTAAAGGTCATAAGTGTGCTGAGAAGAAATTATTTTACATAGAGTATGAAGAGGAGGAAGAAAAGGATCAAGAAACATCAAAAGAAGAGAATATATGCCAGGACCCAACCCCAGAGAAAGAAGAAATGAATCCGACCATATCTTGTAAAGCATTGGCAAGAATTACCACTCCTCAAACTATCAATATAGAAGGACATATCAAGAAGAAAAGTGTTCAAGAAGTGAAATATCACATCGAGCATCAAGAAATGAATCCAGCCATATCTTGTCAAGCATTGGAAGAAATTACCACGCCTCAAACTCTCAAGATAGAAGGACATATCAAGAAGAAAAAGGTTCAAGCAGTGAACGATCACATCGAGCATCAACAACAAGTTCTCCAACTTTTAAAGAATAATGCCACTTTGGTGTAAAATCGAATGAAACAACAGGTAGATCAACATCATAGTGAAAAATGTTTTGATGTAGGTGATTGGGTATTTTTGCTGCTACATCTCAAGAAAGCTATTTATGAGAAGGAAATGTTGGCAATACTACATGCACTTCAGAAATGGTGACCTTACGAATGGGAAGACACTTCAAGGTAAATATGGATCATGATAGTCTTAAATAATTTTCAGAAGAACAGAAAAAATGGGTCACAAATATGTTGGGTTATGACTTTGACATCATCTATAGAAAAGGGAAGCAAAATTTTGTTTCAGATGCACCTTCAAGAAAGGATGAGGATGTGAAGCATTGTTTTGTGCTATTTCTATTATCCAACCAGATTGGATAAACGAAGCAAGGGATGAATGGAAGAAGGATGAAGAAGTGTCACCACTCATTCAAAAGTTGCAAAAGATCCCAGTTCAAACAATATTGCCAGAACTTGACAAGGAAGGAAAAATCATATTGGAACCTGGAGCAGTCACAGAAACAAGAACCCAACAGCTACGAAATCGATCAATTTCAGAGTATCTCATCAAGTGGAAGAACTTACTCATTGAAGATTCCACATGGGAGGACAAGAATTTTATACAGAAGCATCAATAACTACTCAAGCCTTAAGGACAACACTTTTTGAAGGAGAGGGGCATGTTAGGTCCCTATACTAGTAGTGTAACCCCTTATTGTTATTAGTACAATCCCCTTATTATATTGTTGTGCCCATGTAGTCCCCATATTGTTATTATTGTGCCCCATAGAAGCCCACTATTGTTATTAGTGTGCCCTTAGATTATTATTGTTATGTCAGTTTTGATTATATTATGACCCCTTAGACTCCTTTATATAGAAAGGAGATCTTGTCATTTGTATCATCCAAGAATTGTTCATTTGTGTAATGTAAAGGAGGTTATCCCCTCGAAGACGCTGAATTCTAAGGCGTTCAACTATCTTTTCTATCTTTTTGTGAGTTGGTTTCATAACAAATTATTTATTAGTAAGGGATATTTTCATAAATTAAATAAAAAATTAGATTAAAATTAGTAATAATAATAAATAAAATTAAAATAAAAATAAAGTAAAATGAAAGGAGGACCAACTAATTATAGGTCAAACAAAGGATGGTCAAGATGAGTTAAAAAAAATAAAAAATCAATGGAATAAAGAGAGTGATATTTAACGACCAATCAAAGGGTAGAAATCAAGGTCAACCCTAATAAATAAATTAAAATATAACAACTTATTGTCGATAAAATGAAGGAATAATGTAAATATCAAAAGAGAAAGACAATATTAATAAAACATATAAATTAACTAAATAAAAATTAAAACTAAAACAAAATTAATTAACTAATTAATTTAAAAAGAAAGATGTAATATATATAAAAGTAAAAATATATAGAAATAAAAATTGGTAAATAAATGCATAAAGAGACAAATAATAACTTTAAGAGGAAAGGATAGGGACCCAACAACTAAAAATTTCCAACCATCATCCCTATTTAGATTGCTTGGCCTCCTTTCAATGTCTATGGCCTCCCTAAACTTTCAGTGGTGAAAATAATCAATCTTTGCAATGACCCGATTCTCTTCAACGCAAATGTGATGTTTCATCTTTTCACATGTTCTACCAAATATGAGGAGTGGGTCCACCCATGTTTGATGTCGTGTATGTTTTCATGAATTATTTGATTAATTGAGTGGTCAGTTTCACCAATGTAGGGTGTCTCGCAAGAACATGGGATTACGTAAACACCTTTCATATTCTTCAGGTCCATTGGGTTTTTTATAGATCTTAAGGAGCTTCGAATGTTGTTTAGGGGCCTAAAGGTTGAGGGAATCTTATGTTTCCTCAATATCATAGCAATCATGTATGTGGTCCCTTGGATGAAAGGGAAATGAACCCCTGAAATCCAATCTTTGGGGTATTTTTTAATCATAGGACCTTTTCTAGGTTTAAGGAAAGCTTAAAGGCCTTGGTGCCAACTATATATATTATTATTGAAAACATAAAGGAGATGAGTCTTCTCATCATAGAGGTGGTAAATATTGCAACATTACGTTTAGAACAAGAATAATTTGTATGGTATCAATTAATTTGTGAAATGAAAAATGAATATAATGTATCTGGTCCATTTTTATGGAGGAATTATTGGAAAAATATACGGATATTAAGAAAAGTATATCTTTTAGTCAATTGGTAAATATTCAATAAAATTGTCTAATTAGAAAACACATTCAACAATTCCAAAAAAAATATTAAGGTAAATATAATTTCAGAAGATAATTCGTAGACCTCTTTATGGAAACTTTTATGGAAAGCATCGAAAATGATTTGCAACTCTTTGAACCCAAACCCCTATAGCATGCTTTCAATCTAGAAAAGAAACTTGAAAGTAAAAGCTTGGCTACTAAAAGAGTGGTCACTAACAACTATAGAGAACATCATGCTCCCTCTCATCAGTGCCCTTAATCGATAAGGTTAATACCATAGAAAATGGATGAAAGAAGTGAAAAATGAATATGTTTCAATTTTGACAAGTATAGTAAGGGGCATACATGTGGAAAGAGAAATTATTATACATAGAGTGTGAAAAGGAAGACTATCAATAATTGTATATGTCATGAGATCTAGAGTTAGAAAAGAATACAAAAATATCTTATCATGCATTGGTCAGAATTATTACACCAAAACCCTCAAGATAGAAGGATATATAAAAAATAGAAAGGTACTAGTGTTGATTTATTATAGTAGCACCCATAAATTCATCAATTACATATTGTAAAAATGTATCAACTACTTTTTATTTCAAACACCAAAATTTCAAGTAATGACTGTAGATGGAGGTACAAAAATTGTCTAAGGAAATGTCATAATATTAAAGTAAATATGTGGTATTATTTAATGGTTACTCCCATGATTTCAATCCAAAATGATGGTGTTGATGTTTTATTATAGGTCCAATGGTTAATCATTGGGAAAACCCACCCTTAATTTCTAATTTTCTCAAAAGGAAAAGAAATTGAGCTTAGAAGTATATAAGGGAAACCCTCTAAAGTGATAAGCTCTAATAGCATGAAAAAAATAGTAAAATTGGACACCATATAATATTTACATAAATTTAATAATTAGGCTTTCAAACATCTATATCCTCTACTCCGGTGGATCTCAAAAATTTTATGAATGATCATTCCAAGGTATTTGGAGGTATTCCTAAGGATCCTTCATCTTCTCAAGATTTTGACCATGTTATTCTTTTTGCATCCTAGAAGTGTACCCCCTAAAATTAAGGGTTACAGGTATTGATATGCATAAAGAGTGAGATTAAGAATATGATTCAATAAATGTTAAAGTCTGGTGTATGCACTTCGTAATTCCTCTAGATTGAGGCTGGGTATTAAGGTTAGAGAGGAATACTTTTAACAGCTTGAAGGCAAGGAAGAGGGAAAATCCATTTGGCATACAGTTATATAAAGCTAATGTTTTTTAGTGATATGATGGGGAAATTTAGGAAGCCTTAGACAAGGGAAAAATAGGAAATCATTATGTTGTTTTTTTTCAAATTCGTTGTATAGGTGGTGAGCAGAGGAATAACGGAAATAATAAAATCTAGAGCATTTAACTGAGGATGAATTGTAGATGTCACAACGGAAGAAAAAAATTAAATGTTCAGTAAGCTATAAAAGAACACTTAACAATGAATTCTAAAATAAATCCTAGCTTAACTAAGCATGAAGACATAAAATTTAAAGCATGATTTGTAACAAAAGAAAAAATCACATATATAGGAGAAAACATCACCATAATCAATTGACACATGAATCCCTATAAAGTTTGACTTAAGCCTTCAACATTCACAGAAAATTTTATGAAGATATACAATGCACAATGTTTTCTTTCTCTAACTGTGACCAACCATTACTTAATAAAAAATACATGAAATACAATTAGTTCTGGAATTGAATTTCCCTAAAAAGATTTCAGTTTCTCCCTATAGCAATGAAAATAAAACTAATTTCTAGAAATAAGGAAGTTGTTTTGACCAAAATAATATTCAAAAAATTACATTAAATTCCTGCACACATATGGAGCTCGAACCTCCAATGTACTTCAAGACATTTTTCATGACCAAAAAAATTATTTGGTGAATTTTAGACTCGAAATGCAAAGTCAAATCATTGACTGTGTCGAAGCGCAACATAGGTGTTGTGGTAATCCCTTCTTCAGCAGAAACATAGCAATAAAATCACAGTGAGTTGATGGTTTTTCTACTTTTGATCATCTTTTGAGCCTCTTAATGAGTCATGCATATAAAAATTAAGATGTATATCATCAACTTCCCCTTGAAAAGACTCTTTTCATACTGAAAACAATTCATCCTTAAAAGATCCCTATAGTAAAGGTGCAGTGCCTATGTGAAAGCACAATGAAATTTACCTTCAAAATTCTCACTAGTGATGAGATTTTTTAGCATGGAAAATAGCTAGTTGATGGTATTGACAGTATTGTAATCCTTTTACAAGTTCCCACACAAAAAATATGCCAAAACCTCAATTTTTAATCAAAACCTAATGTTTTTGACAATAGTGCAACATTACTGTGTAGACTAATTCCTTTGCAAACCATCTCAATTTACTTATCCATCTTCATTCAACTAGTGTACTCTGGAAAAAAGACAAAAAACTAAAACTGCTTTGATTACTTGTCAAGATTCAGACTTTATCTGCTTCAACCAATAAATGAAGCTTTCCTCTTTCTTTTTCTTGTATTTCTTGCAATACCTCCTACAACTATTTCTTAGCAACTGTTAGCTCTTTCTTCATGGTGATATTTTTTCTGTAGGTGTTCTTGAACTATCTTTGCAAAGGCAGACTTATCTTCAACATATACTTGGCCTTAAACAATGCTGGCTCACACATGTTCAAATGATCATGTATCTTTTGTATGGCCCTTTCATCTTGTTTCTTAAGCCTAGTGATCTCATTTTGAGCTTTCTTCAACTGCTTCCTTAGCTTATGGAAACTATGTTTTCCTTCATCCATCTCAACCTTCTTCTCTTCTTACAATGACTCTACCTTTTGTAGTTACAACTTCCTAGATGAAGACATAGTTATAGGAATTCTTACTGATGAGGAATCTAGCTCCTAGATGCTTTATGTTACTATCTTCTCTTTACATTTGGAATTAGTAGAATATGGAGTTATCCTCTATTGAAAATGCAACAAGATGATGGCGCTTAGTGAAAAGAAGTCACCTTCACTAAGTGTGCCCGCAGGCTATTTTTGGCGCAAAGTCTATTTTTAGACTATGTCTATTTTTAGACATATGGATCATGGTCTATGAGTTGCAGGATGCTATTTATGGATGACTAGTCATGTTGGTAAAAATAGATGGACTTCTATTTTTAGACATATGGGTGGAGTCTATTTTTAGACTGCCAGTCTAATAATAGAACAGTCAAATATTATTAGCTCTTAATAATATTTGGACTATAAACAATATCTTATCCTCTTGCAGCACTTCAGTTCGAGCTACGGATGTGGCACATGCAACTACCAGAAGGAAATATGCTTTTCTTATGGGTTAGTTGAGCTATTGCATGATGGACTTCAGTTAGAACTCAAGTGATTGAGTTTGGTGGAGTTGATTGAGGAGTTGATGGAGTTGTGTTCAGTTTGACTTAGTTGAAATAGTTGTATTTAGTCTAACTGCCAAATACACTAGTGATGAGTGATGTGAATTAAATTAATTCACTAATTATTAACTTATAAATCAACTAAAGAATACATCAGTTAACTCAGTGCATGGACAGTTCAGTGGAGACAAGTGTTAGAGGTGGGTGAAAGGGTGAGACTACTATCAGTTGTGACTATAGCTGTGCATGAGATTTGCACAATCATTGATTGAGATTGCCAATGAGGATTGCGCAGTACAAGCCAAGGGAATTCGAACTTGGATCTATTCTATTCTCAACTTGGATTGCACAGTAGAGGTAGACAAACAGTGGAGGAGATTTGAACCCGTGACTTGTTCAGATCTGAGCTAGTTTGTGTGTAGCAGGTGGAGATAGTGTAAGATAATCTTCGGCAAAATCACATAACCAATCTTTTGTCGACGCGTTTCGAACCAACCAGTGTGGTTCATCGTCAGGACAAGTTGAAGAACCAATCCAGCTTAGCGTGATTAAATAGAGCGTGCAGAGACTCCAACAGTTAAAATGCTAACGGCTAATTTGACCTAGTGACCTTGGTCAAACTACTAAAAAAGTCAATTAATATTTCTCGAAAAAGCTAAAATTAGGTAATTAAAGGAATCCATTTGGTAAATTTAAAATGATTAGGTGTATTATTCTTATTATCCCAAATATTAAGAGACGTACATATTTTAATTAAGATGGTCATTATATCCCATAATATATATTAATTAATCCATATTTAATTATTATTCCAACGTAAAGGTAATCAAACCCTATTATTCTAAGAATTTAGTTATACTAGATAGTTGTGTGATAATTATTTAATGGTCTTTGGTAAGTTAGATCTATATCATATTTATTATTTAAATAGATTGGTCCATTAAATTAATAAGTTATATAAATTAATAAAAGTTTAATAAATAATCTAAATCTTCTTGATAATTAATAGATCTAAACAAATTGTTAAACTATTATTATTCCTAGAGTTTAGTTATATTAGGTAAATATTATAACTAATCTTATGGTAAATCATAATTACCTTTAAACCTAACGGTCAATAATCCATATTATTTATTCCAAGGTAAATCTATTATTACTTATAATTTAAGGTTGATATGTTTATTACTAAAACTAATATTATTGGTATCTCATAATTTATCCTTTAAACCTAAAGGTTAAATCAATATTTATTAAAAAGATTTTTATTCCAAATTTATTAAGGTTAACAATGTCATTATTATTTATTATTATTATTTATAAGTTAGATCTATATCATATTTATTATTTAAATAGATTGGTCCATTAAATTAATAAGCTATATAAATTAATAAAAGTTTATTAAATAATCTAAATCTTCTTGATACTTAATAGATCTAAACAAATTGTTAAACTATTATTCCTAGAGTTTAGTTATATTAGGTAAATATTATAACTCATATTATGGTAAATCATAATTACCTTTAAACCTAACGGTCAATAATCCATATTATTTATTCCAAGGTAAATCTATTATTACTTATAATTTAAGGTGGAGATAGTACTGAGTACTTGTGAGGAGTATTGTACTATGCATTATTACATGTTCTCTATCATTATAACATATAGATAGTTGGGGGTTTTCAGCTGCATGCTTTCCCCATTACATACTATGTTGATATGTGTGATTGATGTTTCAATGTGCGCATGCGATTGTTTTCTTAATTCCGCAAATTGATGATCAACGTAGAGGAGGTTATGTATTATGCATGCATTCCGAAAATAGTGTATAATCAGGGTAATCTCTGTGAATAAGTGTTGTATTATTCAAAATTTCTACATGGTATCAGAGGGAAGTTGATCATCAGATCTATTATTCAGAAAGTGATTACACTTTATTTCTTCAGGCAGAGTCTGTAATCGGGCCAGGTAGCCTCTGGATTCATCCTTCTTTTGGAAGGTGAGATATCCGGTAAATTCCCATACAGTCAATCTCTGTACGAGAAATACTTTGTTCTCACAAATTTTAGATTAGAAGCGGTTGAGTTTTGAGCTGGTGGAATTTGAATTTGCAGCAGTGTTTTCTTGGTGTCAAAGTTGAAATGTATTTCAACGGATTGCGATTGGAGTATGCCCTTGAAGGCAGCTTGAATTATATTGCATGGAAAGACAGGATGGAGGCGGTGTTAGATGACAATGGGTTGAATGAGTTCATAGATGCTGAGGTCCCAAAGCCTACTAATGCTGCTCAAGTTGAGGCTTGGCAAAAGAAGACAGCAAAGTGTCGAAGGATTCTGTTGGAGGGCATGAAGGATCACATTGTATCTAGCCTGCATGGAAAGGCTTCTCCATACTTGATGTGGAGAATGTTGATAGCTTTATTCCAAAGCAACAGTGACCAGAGGAAGTTGGCGCTCAAGGATAGACTCAGAAACATTAAGTGTGAGAAAGGAGACAATATACCCAAGTATCTCACGAAGTTCACCCAATGCCAGGATGAGCTGGGAAGTGTGGGGGTGACTGTCGATGATGAGGACTTGGTGAGCTTGGCTCTCCTTGGTCTTCCAAAGAGTTGGCATTCCTATCAGGACTCTGTCAATGGTCGGGAGAAATTGCCAGGATGGGAGAGACTTTGCTCTGATCTTGTGCAAGAGGAGATCAGGCAGAATACCAAGGATGAATCTTCATCAAAGGCATCTGATGAAGAAAATTACGCTTTGGCTACCAAAGAAAAGAAGGGGAAGAACAAGAAAGCTTCTCATTTCAGTGCGAAAGGCAAGAAGCAGGACATGTCCAGGGTGAAGCGCTTTCACTGTCACTATCACAGACATTATGCCACAAATTGTCCGCAGAAGAAGAAAAATAAGCAAGCTGCTGGATCTGCAGTGGGAGAGGCCTTAGCCTCGTAGTTTGAGCCGGATTTTTTACTGATCGCATGCTTGGTATCAAGTGTGATGGGACCGGTATGGTTCTTGGACAGTGGTGCATCTTTTCACATGACAGGAGATCAAGATTTGTTTTTTGATCTGGATGAGAAATATCTTGGAGTGCACATCGAGATGGGCGATGATGGTAGATACAGTGCGACCGGTATCGGTACCATTTCCTTTGAGAGGGAGTCTGGTAAACCCTTCGTATTGAAGGAAGTGATGCATGTTCCAGGATTGAAGAAGAATCTTATCTCTGTGGCGATGTTAGAAGACAAGGGATATGATGTTACCTTAAGCAAGGGAAAGGCTTTCCTGTGTAGTAAGACAACTGGAGAAACCCAGAAGATAGGGGTTCGAGTCAAGAACCTTTATCAATTGCATGTAGATGGCTGCGCAGCAATGGCATGCAAGGCAGAAGGATAGGTGAGCCGGGATGATGGCGAGCTCTAGCACCGGAGATTGGGCCACCTCCACCATGGAGCCTTGAAGATACTGCAGTAGATTTCTACTGGGCTTCCTAAAGGCACTCTTGCACAGTCAGATTAGTGCAAGGGGTGTACTTTGGGAAAATTTGTGAAAGCCACCTTTCATGAGAAGGATAGTCACACCACGACGATCCTTGAGAGAATTCACACAGATGTGTGTGGACCTTTCTTAGTAGCTTCGACAGCAAAGCATAAGTACTATGTGATCTTTGTTGATGATTTCTCTCGAAAGTGCTGGATCTTCTTCATGCAGAAGAAGAGCGAGACATACTCAAAGTTCTGTGAGTTCAAAGCACTGGTTGAGAAGGAATCGGGAAAGAAGGTGAAGGCTCTTAGGAGCGACAATGGTGGTGAATTCATCTCTGGCAAGTTCAAGGACTTTTGCAGCGTAGAAGGGATTCGAAGAGAGCTCATAGCTCCCCATAACCCACAACAGAGCGGGGTTGCTAAGCGGAAGAACAAAACGATCGTGGGTGCTGCACGGGCGATGTTGCATGATCAGGGCCTACCCCTTCACTTGTGGGCGGAGGCATGCAATACTACAGTATATGTGCAGAACCGTTGTCCTCACAAGATACTTGGCATGAGTACACTCGAGGAGGCTTATTCTGGTAAGAGGCCTCATATTTCCCATTTGAGGATTTTTGGTTCTCCTTTTTACATGCATGTGACAAAGGATGCTAGGAAGAAGCTGGAGCCAACCGCAGAGGTTGGGATATTTGTGGGGTACACTGATACGCCCCACAATTATCGTGTGTATTTGCCAGACAGTCAGAAGACTGTTGTGCGATGGGATATCAAATTTCAGGAGGAGAAAGTCATGAAGTGTTCACTTGAGAGGGAGCCACTCTTGCATGCAGATGAGGAGCTATTAGTTCCTAAGGATGAGCTTCAGGATGTGGATCAGCCACAAGATGAAGTTCATGGAGTGGAAGAGACCACTCATGCAGCACCAACCATTAGAGGGTGAAAGCGCACTACAGAAGCTGAGCGACTTGCTCAAGATGAAGAGAAGGTTGTAGGACCACCTACAACATAGTGCAGACAGAGACAGTCACCTGATCGGTACACTGGATACATGGATCTTGTGAACAAATGTGTCGTGACTGAGCCATCCTCTTTCGACGAAGCTGTGGAGGATCTCGCATGGGTAGATGCCATGGTGGAAGACTATGATTCGATTGTTATAAACAGTGCATGGGAGATTGTCCCAAGACCGGAGGGGAAATCAATGGCGGGTTCGATATGGATCTATAAAGTGAAGCAAGCAGCTGACGGGAGTGTGGAGAAGTACAAGGCAAGATTTGTTGCCCGAGTCTTCTCATAGATAGAGGCGATCGATTATGAGGAGACCTTTGCACCTGTCGCAAGGTATTCTTCCATACGGACGATTCTTTCTCTCTCAACGCAGATGGGGTGGGACTTCCATTAGATGGATGTGAAGACTACGTTCCTCAACGGAGTCATTGAGGAGGAGGTGTACATAGAGCAGCCCGAAGGTTTCGAGATCTTCAGCAGCGAGTCGCATTTGTGCAGGCTCAAGAGAGCACTGTATGGGTTGAAACAAGCACCTCGTGCTTGGTACACACTGATAGACAGTTATTTCACCGGACTTGGATTCTCCAAGAGTGAGGCGGATCCTATCCTATACCAGATTGTGGTGGAGGGTAAGTTGCTTATCATTTTACTTTATGTAGATGATTTGATTTTGACGGGAGATGAGCTGTTGATACTTTCATGCAAGGAGGATCTTGCTAGAGAGTTTGAGATGAAGGACTTGGGCCTCCTTCATTATTTCCTGGGATTGGAAATTTGGCAGCGCAGTGACGGACTATTTGTTTCTCAGGGTAAGTATGTCCGAGAGATACTGGAGAAGTTCAACATGCATGGTGGCAATCATGTATTGCGTTATCTCAGAGGAACATTGGGATATGGATTGTGGTACAGACAGGAGGATGAGGTGAAGCTATGTGGCTTCACGGATGCAGATTGGGCAGGGAGCCCAATGGAGAGAAAGAGCACATCTGGAGGGATCTTCACTATTGGGTCGACAGCAGTTTCTTGGTATAGCAGGAAGCAGAGATCCATGGCACTCAGTTCAGCAGAGGCCGAGTATATGGCAGCAAGTTTGGCTGCATGCGAGGCTATATGGATGAGGAAGATCCTGGTCGGGTTGTTCGGGTCACACTTGGAGCTTACTGTGATTTATTGTGATAACTAGAGTTGCATTAAACTCTCGGCTAATACAGTATTTCATGATAGATCCAAGCACATCGACATCAGGTACCATCATATCAGAGATTGTGTGTAGTGGAGAATCATGTTACTTTCATACATTCCAACGGAGGATCAGGATGCTGATATCTTGATGAAGGCGCTCACCAGGAGCAAATTCAAATACCACAGAGGCAGGATATGGGTTGCAAATAATCCATATCTTGTTGAGAGGGAGTGTTGAAAATGCAACAAGATGATGGAGCTTAGTGAAAAGAACTCGCCTTCACTAAGTGGGCCCGCAGGCTATTTTTGGCGCAAAATCTATTTTTAGACTATGTCTATTTTTAGACATATGGATCATGGTCTATGAGTTGCAGGATACTATTTATGGATGATTGGTCATGTTGGTAAAAATATATGGACTTCTATTTTTAGACATATGGGCGGAGTCTATTTTTAGACTGCCAGTCTAAAAATAGAACAATCGAATATTATTAGCTCTTAATAATATTTGGACTATAAACATTATCTTATCCTCTTGTAGCACTTTAGTTCGAGCTACGGATGTGGCACATGCAACTTCCAGAAGGAAATACGCTTTTCTTATGGGTTATTTGAGCTATTGCATGATGGACTTCAATTAGAACTCAAGTGATTGAGTTTGGTGGAGTTGATTGAGGAGTTGATGGAGTTGTGTTCAGTTTGACTTAGTTGAACTAGTTGTATTTAGTCTAACTGCCAAATACACTAGTGATGGGTGATGTGAATTAAATTAATTCACTAATTATTAACTCATAAATCAACTAAAGAATACATCAGTTAACTCAGTGCATGGACAGTTCAGTGGAGACAAGTGTTAGAGGTGGGTGAAAGGGTGAGACTACTATCAGTTGTGACTATAGCTGCGCATGAGATTTGCACAATCATTGATTGAGATTGCCAATGAGGATTGCGTAGTACAAGCCAAGGGAATTCGAACTTGGATCTATTCTATTCTCAACTTGGATTGCGCAATAGAGGCAGGCAAACAGTGGAGGAGATTTGAACCCGTGACTTGTTCAGATCTGAGCTAGTTTGTGTGTAGCAGGTGGAGATAGTACTGAGTACTTGTGAGGAGTATTGTACTATGTATTGTTACATGTTCTCTATCATTATGATATATAGATAGTTGGGGGTTTTCAGCTGCATGCTTTCCCCATTACATACTGTGTTGATATGTGTGATTGATGTTTCAATGTGCGCATGCGATTGTTTTCTTAATTCCGCAAATTGATGATCAACATAGATGAGGTTATGTATTATGCATGAATTCTGAAAATAGTGTATAATCAGGATAATCTCTGTGAATAAGTGTTATATTATTCAAAATTTCTACATCTTCATCACTAGTTCTATTTCATCAACCTTGGGTGTCTTCTCCAAACTATTTTTTTTCAACTCCCTATTGTCATGTTGTAGTTGGGCAATGACTAAGTGCACATTTTTCAGATGTTCCTACAGTTCTAAGGTCTCTATATACTTATCATCTGAAACAACATCCTCTCGTATGGTATCTAGAAATTTAGTTGATTGTTCAAGTGTTTTCTCCCTGGGAATTTTTTTAATAGCAACTCTTATGAGTGGCTTCCTAGGAACCTCCACCACTTCAGGAGAAAAATGAAGTTTCTTACCTTTTTCTTGTCTGATGCATCAACTGAAATTAATGACCTTTTCACTGATATTTCTACTGGTGATTGCACATCCCTTGCCATGGATGGAGGCTAGTTAGAAACTCAACTACCAACTTGGATGAATCTAAGAATTCTTGCCATGATTGATTCCTCTTCCTCAATACTTCCACCATTAAAAAATTAGTCAAAAATAAATGAAAAAGGCTAGGATCTAGTTGAGTCCTTTTACTCAGAACTTTATCTATCGTTTTACTAATGCTCCTAAACAAATAGAAAGGTAGAGCCAAAGGGATTTTACCTGTGAAATGCATCAAAAATGTGATGTGATATTGATAAGCTCTTCCAAATATTCCTTCAGAAGTGAATTATCTCTGGATGACCTTAAGAAGTTTGTTGTAGGGTTCAAGAAAATATTCCCTTGTATCAATGGCTCCATATTCCTTGCTTTTGTACTTTGGCTTTAAGAAATACTTGTATTTGACTATGTCTAGAGGCATACCCTTGAACCATTACTATCCTTGAAGAGGAATCTTTGTAATAGTTGAAATGGTGACATCTAACAATGGAAAAATCAACTCTCCAACCTTAACATCTAACCCAGCGAATTTTAAGGCAAAATATTTGGTTAACCGAACACTATAACCCTGTACCTTCTCACAAAACCTAATGCAACCAGTCTATTAAAAAAAAAACCTAATTGTTGGATCAGGGTTTATTAAGGCCATATCTTGAGGCTCAAACCTAACTATGTCTCCCCCTTTATGATTATTCATGTCTCAAGTTGTCATGGCTCACAATAAAAGATGAATTCTAGGGTTTTTTAATGCAATTTCAGTGTTTGACAACTAGCACAACAATAATGTAGCAACTATGGAATTAGGGCTTTAGATGAGGGTTTTATGGACAAGTTTGAATTAGAATATATATATTAACAAATTCAAACTACAAAACTCAATCCTTAGACCCAAATGCATCAACTTGTTGTTTTATCTACAATATAATTTCAAATTCACAGGCATAGCGAGAAAACACATCACATGAAGGGAATAGTTTTCCTGATGTTTTAGGGTAGCAACGCAAGGTTGTTGACAATCAAAACCACTTATATGGAATTTTTAGGCTCTAGGATATATGTGGAAAGTAAAGTTTTGAATGTTTGACACAAGTAAAACAGAAAACACAATGATTGTATGAAAGTGCAGCAAGTTCCTCAGGCATAGGAAGGAAAACAAAACGAGCTAAGAGTTTGAGGTTTGCAAGGTAATATGAGAAATTACCTCAATAGTTAAGGGAAAATTGGACAACGTTCAAGATGAATCATTCAATAAAATGAGGATTTGAAACCTAGAAGTGTCGATAACCTCTTAACTTAAAAAATTGCAACGATTGTCCCTAAGCATAGCAGCTCCCTTGCAGAAATAGCGCAACAAGCTCCAAGCGATGTCTAGAATGCTTTTGATGGAATAAAAATTGGATCTTCATTTTCTTACATTTTACAACAATATTTTGAACTCTCAAGGTGACGAAATCCTCCTTTCAAGAACAATCATTGTGATTTGAAGCTCTAGCCATGAAAACGCAACAAAGGAAAGATCTGCAGCATGTGTCCTAACCATTCTATTAGAAGGTGATTTCATAACACATATTTGATTTGACAACCTAAATGACTATTCTGACCCCACTAATTTGTCCCAATGATGAGAATACAAGACTCAATATAACCTCACTTATGATTTTGTATGAGCCATTGACCCTGGACTAACTTAACTCATTTTTTATGGAATCAATGACTATCTTTACATTATCACTCACACCATTATAACATAATTACATTAATAATATAATATTACATTGTTCACAAAGACTAATGACTTGATCTCTAAGAGATCATAGCAAATCCTTTACACATTTACTAAAACAAATTTAAAAGACTAGACTTGTTTGTTGACTACTATAATATAGGATACTAACATCTGGCATCATTCAAACCAGTCAATGTTCTTTATCTTCATCAATGATGATTGTTATAAAAAAGATGTTTCATGATGTATGTGTTTAGATAAATTAGCATCAATGTATAATGTCCCCTATAACTTGTTGCATAGTCATGGAGGTACTACTTACAAATTAACATTTTCTCCATATTTAGATGTACATATAGTATTACATTTTCTTGCCCAAGAATTTAATTAAGACATGATCAAAATAAAAAATATTTTACCATAGATTAGTGAAATTATTGATTCATGTAGAAACACCCAAAATTAGTCGTGTCCAAGAAAACATTTGTTTAAATAAGAAGGGCGTGTTAAGCTCTATAAAATCCTTACATAAACTCTAAAACCACACATTAATCCATTTACGTATTGAGATATTAAATTTCTATAGCTATACTGTTATGTAGGAATAAACCTTTCATTGTACCCCTTCACTATAATTGTACCCTATGTCTCCTATATATACCAAGGAGACCTAGACTTAGGATAATCATATCTCATGTTATATTTCATTCATTGTAAAATGAGGTTCTACCCTCAAATTGGATTGTATTCATTGACTTATTATCATTCTTAAGGTGCATGGTTCATACAAGGGATTCATGTTTAGAGACAAAAAAAAAAGATATGAAATTATCTATTATAGATGCTAGATAACAAGCTACAAAAAAACCAACATACAAACAAGCTCATTTAAATGAAAAATAATCTTCAAATTCACTCAAAAACTTAGATAACGCAAACAAGAGGTATATCTAGGAACTAACACATAGGTTATATATCAATATTATTCTCCTATAAACCCAAAATTTGCCACTCATAGGGGCTAATAGCCTTACTGGTTTTACAGGGAGTGGCTAAAGGAATTTTATTTCAAATTGCAAACATAGAAACAAGCAACCAATTGCTTTATCCCAAACTTAGATGGTGCGATCATGCAAAAAACTTGGGATTTATCCTTTCCTACATCTTAGAAAAAATTGAGATTGATCAATATATTACCCTCCTAAATACAAAAAGGAAAATATATATTGATGAAAATGACTTATAGAAATAGAAAAGGGAAACTATTTTTAAATAACTAAGGAAATAACTATAAATTATTCTCGAGTGGAGTTGCTAATTTTGTTATAAGGACCTAATATATAATATGTGATACAAAAATGAATAATTTACTACTAGATCTTAGAAAATTGAGCCTTATTCATGGTTATGGAAGGAGACTATACTACACACATTAACACTATAGGTTGTCCTAGTCTGAGCGCTAGCTCCTACTATATACTACCTATATAAGAAGACAAATAATACTAATCACAAACCAATTTGGGAATATTGGAACATCAATAACGCCTAGATCTAACTTGATTTACCCAAAAAACAAATGAACAATCATTTGTTTGAAACTCATAATATACCATGTGAGAAAACGAGAACCATTTAAATCTATATTATAAATGAGAGAAGATTATGAAAACCATTATACATTGAGTCTTAGTTGAGGCTAACTCGAGCTCCTTACTCCAACCCTTCCTTGGCCCTCATGCAAGTTTGAAAATTATGATCTCTAAAGGTTCAAGAGTCTCACGTCAATCAAATGACATAAATTTGGATATTTTTCTTCCTCCTCCTTCCCTTGAGAAGCCTTCTATAAATAGATTCATGAAATATGTTAGAGGATGGATTTGTATCTACATAACTCAAATTTAATCCCAATACAAGTCCCAAATATCCCAATGCAAGGTAACTAACTCATCCAACATTGATATCCTAATAAATGAGAAAATCTAGAAGGGATTGGAGTAAATCATGAGTTTTCTAGTGATCTAGCCAATGACCAGTCACTGATTTCAATTTTTGTAGGAAATTATTGGTGATATATTTCTAATAGAGTATGGAACCATCACTCTCATAAATTGGGAAAATCGATGAATTACTAAGGGGAAAGTAATGTATCAACATTGTTTATGTAATAAGTCCTTTTTAAGTCTCAAGTGTGGTAAATAAGATATAGCATGTAATTTTTTCCATGTTTCAATTTCATATCTTGATGCTATTGTATTTCAGATTTCATGTTACATTTATTATTATGGTTTTCACCAAAATCCAAATACACATCTTTGATATAAAAGTCTTATATAATATATTATGTATTTTTATTTTTCACAGTAAATATTTAAATATTTGAACTAAGAGCGTTGATATATGAAAAAAGAAACATCAGTGAAGGATTCCAAATGGTACAAAAACCACAAACATAGAGGTAGATACTTATAAAATATCTTCTTATAATAGTTACATATTAAGTATTCTTACTTATTTTTCTATGGTGTAGTTAAAATGCTAATTCTATATACAATTATTTTTTAAACTGCAAAATAAATAACAAGAAGCACAAGAACCATTAAAGAAACCAACATAAACAAACGGTCTAAAAGTTAAGTATTTGAGAATATACTAATGGAAATGGGATTGATTTAACTTGTAAATTTGTGGGAATAAGTTTATATAGTTTTTCTTATGTTATCTATTATATAAAAACCTTGTGTGTAGGTCTAGTTGTACATCTTCAAGTATATTTTCAATAAAAGACTTGAACATTTATAGAATAAAAAATGTATCTATCGATGATAGCATGGTGATACATAATATGTATTTGGAAAAAGAAAATAGAGAACATGAAGTTTTGTATGGTAACATGACAAGCGATGAGGCGATGATGAAAGTCATGCTGATTATTTATATGCACCTTATTTAAAAAAATGGAGAACACATTTCACCTAACAATGAAATACCTATTACAAATTTTAAAATTCTTCCAAAACCTAATTATGAACATGGTGACTATGATCATATTGTATCACTGGATAAAAACGTAGTGTGGAAATAATATTTATAGTTTGTAAATACTACTATTTCTTTTTAGACAGAATTATTAAACATCTTGAAGAACTACATATGTCTATATAGTTGGAACAATTATGGTTATTGTACCCTTGCTACAATGATCGGCATGTAATACATTCAACAAATAAAACATGGAAATTCATATAATAACAAAGTAATCATACAAATTTACTTTTATATATTGTATACTTTCTATTAAGTTATATCACCACCATAAACTTTTATTTAAGAATGTAATTTGTTTAACACTTTTGAACAATGTTTTTATTTCAATGGAACAACAAGTAAAGCAAACGAAATCTCCTATAGTGTTGTTCAAGAATATAACAAAGAGAAGAGTCATGAAAGATAATATTTTACACACAAGATAGTCCGCATCTATAATTGAACTCATATCAAAATCTACATAGGATCTACAAAAAATAATTGCACCAACAAACATTACGAGTGTAGATACACAAATGCTTCTACAACTTTGATAGACATATTTTTATTTGTTGTGCACTCCTATATATTAAAGAATGCACTTTTGTAAATAATTTGAAGCTACATCATAAATAGAAATGTGCACTCAACGCCTTTAAACGTCTCCATGCCATATATAATTTTTGTCATTACATCTAAATTGATAAAAGATGGAATGACTACACAAATTGTTGTATGGAATGTCTCTTTCTTTTTAACATTTTTTAACTATTATTATCAAAGTCATCAATAACATCACTGTAAAATGCATTGTTAGAAATCATATATTTCAATATCTATTTTTTTTTTGATGTAACACAACTCGAATATAAAATATATATTTAAAGACAAACCAGCATTGTTTATATGTTACACAACTTTTGAGTAAAGAATAAACTTACACTAAAAGAAGATAATTTAGGTGCTTCATGTCGGTTAAAAAAATAGGTTTAATTATGATGACGAAAGTTTGAACTAGAAACGGATTGATCAATGAAATGAAATATTGTTCTAACTAATGCTTCATTTAAAATGTTCTTCTATTCTTCTTAGATGAGAAGAAATGGTGACTTCTAACCGTAATGTGTATCAATGTTTATAAGATTGTATATTACACTTATCTATTACATGATGATCCGAACTTAAATAGGAACACAAAAATTACAAATATAATCATAAATATAGAGGTGCGGCATAAAAGTACTTTATTTCATTAATAGAAATATATTGAACCATGCTTACAAACAGAAGGGAAATAAGATAGCTTGGGCAATGGTAGCTTATCTATAGCAAGAGATGCGGTGTCTACATGCCAACTAAACTGTGTTACAATGAGGCTCAAGGGTCTATTTATTATTGAAAAACATGAGAAAACCCTAAACAACCAAAAACATAACAGCAGGAGATGTGATGCCAAGATTTTGTGGGCCCCGTTGGGGTTAGTTGGGCAACCAACTTTCCAGGGGCTTAACTTGGTCATATTATCTTTATTTGGTGTGTACAATAACTTGTTGAAAAGGTCTCTCTGAGTACTACAGGTTTTGCGTAGGCGCTTGACTATGGCTATGGGCCTGCAGTGAACCTAAAAAAATGTCTTTTAGGGGGTCAAACCTACTCCGAAATTTCACAATCCAAAAAAATGCTAAAAATAGTAAATGATGAAATAAACAAGGAAACAGATGAAACTGACTATAGGGTCTAGGTGGAATAGGCGAGTGGCAAACAATATCCACCTCGATCATTTCCCTCCCACCCCCCCTTAGGAAGCAATGGTCCCCATTGTGTGCAGAGCCTCCATGAGATGAGGAAATTTATGTTGAATGTGGTCCCTGGTGAACCACTTGCCCTCATGATGGAGTTGGTCTGCTTTGATAACTCGATATAGTTGTATCCTCTATTGTTGAGTGTTCTTGATCTATGTGTCCATGATCTGGTCAGTTGTGGCCTATTCCATGCATTTCGGGTTGAGCTCTATTGGTGTGAGGTGTTTTGCAATGTCAAATGTGTCCAACAATGGTGGAAAGTATGGCTAAAGGCAATATACATTCAACGTTGGGTGCAGACCAAGGAATGGTGGGATTCTGAGCTCGAAGGCATTGTCACTGACAGCCTTGGTGATGGTATATGGTCCATATTGGAGTGGGTGAAGCTTGTGGTGTGGTCCAACGAGGTGCTCCTTTTACCAATGTAGCCAAACTTTGTCATCCACCTAGAACTTGTGCAGCACTCGATGCTGATCATGGTGCTACTAATACTTAGCATTAGCTTTGTCTAATATATCATGGACATGCTAGCAGATGTGTTGAATGTGCTGAATAAAATTGTTATCCCTTTCAGCTTTGGACTGGAGGTGAGCCGAATCTGCCTGAGTGGCTGCAAATGGTATGGCCACATCAATGGGACATAATGGTTGAAATCCCAACCCTACCTGAAAGCAGTTGTGGCCTGTTGAGCTATGGAGTGCTTTGTTGCAGCTGTGTTGGACATAAGAAAGACTTTCATCCCACATGTGTGGATGCTTTGAGTTGTACACATGGAAAATGTGTATGATCATCCTGTTGACAACCTCTATTTGGCCATCAATTTAGGGATGGAAAGCAATGGATTTAGTAAGTTGTGTATCCAACATCGAATAGAGACCAGATCAAAATGCCCTCAGGAATCTACTATCCCGATCTCAGACAATGGACTGTGGGATCCCAAAGTGCACCCACAGTCACTCAAAGAAGATCTTAGCAGTGACATCTGCTGTGATAAGGCTTCTTGTAGGCCGTGATGATGGCCATCTTGGAGAATCTGTCAATGACCACAAAAACACAATCGTTGTCATGCTTAGTAGAAGGAAGGCCTGACATGTAATCCATGGAGACAAATTCCCAAGGCTGACTAGAAGTAGGTAGAGGAATATACATGCTTTGCTTCTTTATGGTTTGATTGGCAATGGTGTAGGCAGTGCAAGATATAATGTACTTCCCAACATCCTGACGAAGTTTTGACCAATAAAAATACTTCTACAATTGCACCACTATTTTCTCTAATCCAAAATGTCTAGCAACCCGACTGTAGTGTGCCTCCAAAATCATCTTGGCACGTTCACTTGAAGGAACACATATGTGTCCCAGGTGGCATAATGGTGCATCTTGAAGGTGAAAATTTGGAACTTGCTTCCCTTCCAGGAGTGTCTGGTATGTGCTACCGAATTTTGGATCACTCTTATAAAGATGCGGTCACCCCAATGTCTCGTGCCCATAGGAGTCGAGCATAATGATCAGTGCCATTACCGGTAGTCGGCTGAGGCAATCAATGACATTATTGTTTCTTCCCTTTATGTTGATAGTGTTGGACCTACCAACATGTCAAGGGGATCTCCCCAGTAAGAAGTCCCAATTAGACCTCAGACCATTTGGTGTAGAATTCCCAGCAGTGGGTCATAAGGTAATTCCTTGACCTGATGTCACACAAAGGCAAGTAAGATAACTCTGTCAGTAGCAAGGGTGTGATTGATGCAGTGAGTCAAGGAATGAATATGAGAGGTCCCAACACTTCAAATGGAGAGGAAGGTGAAGTTGAGTTCTAGGTTGAAAGGGATCAATCCCAACTCGGCTAGGAACACACCACACAAAGGAAATGCACAACTTCCTACAGATCAGTTGACGTGAATGTGAGTCACAACATACAAAGTAAGATAACACGAACAACACTCACGGATCAGTCCAAGATGAGTGTGACAGTTGATATAACTGGGTTCATGAGAAAGGTCCCTCTGATGTCCGGCAAAGAAGTTGACATGGACGGTGACAACATTAATAACATATGAAACACATTAACAACAAGATTCATATAATTGCACACAAATCAGTTCATACACAAGTACATAAGTTAAACAACATATATCATTAAGACAACCGAAATAGTTCAACTACAATAACAACATATGCATGAAAATGTGTTGGCTCTTATTATAAAAGAAGTGTAGGTCACAATCATACAATACACCATGTAAACCTACTAGCCCCATCAGTGGAACGTTACAACCACATCTGCCTACTCCTCTAAAGTGATGTCCTACTCCATGCAGTGGAGAAGCCAAGGTACGTTACAATATTGTCCAAGCCTTCTTTAAAATAGTCTTAGTAGAAGATTGGCTGACCAAAATCCTATACAATGAGTTATGAGGGACTATTTATAGCAAAGGATGGGGTGACCCTTGACATTCCCCTTTGTGACAGTTCAACTACCCTCATCACTCTTAACCTACTCTATGATTGTTACATCCAATTGTTGACACTCGACTTACACTTGACATGACTTAGCATTACAATGCACATGTACTCATGTGAGACAACATGGCTTGAGGAAGCCTTCCAAGACATCACTGACACTCAGTCCGTTGTGGTGACACCAACTCTTTGACATGCTTGTGATGGTGAAGTTGGGGAGCTGATGCCAAGCTTGGCCATTCGTAGTGGTGTGCATGCACCTCATGGTGACATCTTGTTGAAGCAAACTCTTGCCTCCGTTGCAACCGGTGCATTGGTTCGGCCCCTTCATCCAACTCGTCTTCTAACATGCACATGGTCTTATTGGGTACGGTTGAACCGTCAACACACTAATGCATAGTGTCAATGTCTTCAAATGTGTGTCGGTGGTCATGTGCATCAACTTGCCAAAGTGCATGTTCAACCCCAGTTGAACTTGCTTTGTGTCTTCACCTTGGTGAGTGTGTTGAATGGGTTGGATTGCATGCGTGCGCTCAGCAACAAGCATGCCATTGGATTCTTTGTATGCGATCAACAACACTTCTCACCATGTTTGTTTTGTGTCAACTACTGGGATGGATCCTTAACTTGTAATGGTGCAGTTTCATCCATGAGTGCATGTTGCGCCCACTACTATTCTTGTTCCTGCTGCAACTCATTGGACTATCTATGCAGTTTCATGTTCTTCCTAAGTTGCTCCTTTTGCACATGCAACTACTTGTTTGTTCCATCTTCTGCCTTTGTGTGATCTTCATGTCGTGTCCTCACTTCATAGCCTGAGTCTTCAAAGTTTCTTTCATTATTAGTGGATCTACTTGATCTTGCAACTTTTCTCTGCCTCTATGTTGTCAACAACCTTCCTCTTGCATCCACTGCATTTGCTACATTTGGTATGATGCCTTCAGTTGTTGTTCATGATGTTGTTTCTTGATGTCCTTGTCCACAAACAACTTGATGTCTTCGTGAGTAGGTAAGCCCATGGAAACTTGATCAACTCCATCCCCAAGCGTGCTCTGAACAATGTCTTCGTATCTACTCTCTTGGAAACCATTATACTTGTACTACTAAGAGGCAGATAAACACCTATGATACCTGGAGACATGGTAACACTCATAGAAAGAAATCTATTAGTCAAAAACCAAAATGAACATGAGAACTGACTTGCAACATACCTGGGTGAATGATCATGAAGGTTCCGCAATTTCAGTCGGGAGGTTGGGAGATCGACTGCCAAGACTGCACAAGGCACAGTCTGGGCTGTTGGGAGACTAAATTCCTGCTGAACTACAAAATGCACAATCCAGTTGGGTGATTGGCTTTTGGGTTTGCGTAATGCGTGATTCCATCTAGGAAAGACTGCTGGCCCAGGGACAGATTTGCACAATTTTTTTGGCCAAGCAGCCACTGACCTCCAGAAATGCACAATTCAGTCCAGAACGCTAGTGTTAGGCCAAAATGTGCAAATTTGGAGAGGAAGGTGAGGCTTCCTTCTCCAGATTTCACAATGCAGTCTTGGTGAAGGCAAAGACTAGGCCAAGGTCAGCCTAACTCGCCGATGGGCAACTGAAAGCAAGTAAGACAGTAAATGCATGGTGACACTAAGTGATAGCAGAAGTGATTGAAATTGCATGTAAAACATGAATGAAATATTCTGCAAACAAATCAACATGCATGTGGGTGAGGCAGTTTTCCAGTTAGGCGAATGTCCATGCAAAATAGTTTCATGCATGCAACAACAATGAGATAGCAATGAAAATTGAATCAGAGCTAGGACAAGGTAGAATACATGTAAACAACAACATATGTTCAAATAAATCATGAAAACAACATCCACACAAGAGAATACACAAAAAGCAACAGAAATGAAGCACAAGGCATGGGACGCGAGCTTACCCCAAAAAAACTGAGTTGAATGTGCCAATTTCTCCTAGTTGTGATGTGGCATGTTAGGGCTACAAGGTTGATGTGAGGAATGACCTCTCCAGCATCTGGTTGATGAGTTTTTATAACATCAAGGTGGTGACGTGCATGCCACAAATCGAGGGGAAGTGACACTTGGAGGGAGGTTTCCGAATTGTTCCTTTCATGTAACCTCCAACTCCTAAACATAGATCCTTGTAACAAGGGATGCCTTTGCATGCTACCTTGGGAGAAATAACTCATGCATGCAAGTTTGTTTTGCTTAGTCCTAGAGGGAACTGATCAACTCAGCTGCACATGCAAGAGACTGCTTGACTACTGGAGAAAAATGCGCATTTCTAGCTAGAAGCTCGGCTGGCTTCCCAAGAGATTTGCACAATTTTTGGGTTGAGCAGCTGACTACTGCCCAGATTTGTGAAAATCCTAGGCTGAACAACATGTTTATGGGAAAAATTGCACAAATCCTGGTGGGAGGTTTGGCTGGTAGGATTGCGCAATCCTGGAGCCCAATAGGATGTCAGAGGGAATTATTCAATTCGTGGAGGGAATGTTGGTTGCCCTCCAAAAATGTGAAAATTTCACTGGAAAGCTGCTCAGCCTACAACTAGACCAAGTCCGAGTGAGCAACCTATGAAGCGAAAAGATCAAACTGTGATCGATAGGCTGCCTTTGAGCAAGAAAGACACTAAAGCTTGAGGACTTGACGAAGCAAGGCAAGCTACTATGAAGGTTGGTAGGGAGGCTCCAAAACAGGCTAAGGAAACATTTTGGAGGGTGGTTGTAGCTCCTACAACACTTGGCGACACACTGGTAGAAATACAGCTCTCTGAATGGACCTTGTGCGTGAAAAGTGAGTCTAACAACTCCGGAAGTATTGTTTAGCTCTCAACTCATCTTGGCTTCACACTATCTTGATTGTAAGATGTAGAATCTTCCAAAATGTTGGTCGACTGACACACATTCCAAGCCAAGGAAACACAGTTGTTTCGATTGGGGTTGAGGGGTATATAGGTGCACAAGAAATATGGTCGTTAGAGTCTTAGTTTCATCTCTGGTGTTTCTCCACTACCAGCAGGCTTGGACAGTACCCCGGTGGAGTCACATAGGAACACAAGCATGGCTCTGCTACCAGCAAGCCTGGTCAGTACCACAGTGGAGTTACTTGCATCACCTCCCTATGTAGGAACCCTTTCTCTTCTTTTGCCTTATTCATTTTTCATTTTGATTTTTTTTACTTTTCATCATTTTTTTTTTCATTCTCACTGTACATAGCACTTATTCATTTCAGAGGCGGAAGAGGGATCCCAACTTATTGAGAGCAGAGGAGGTTGTTCCAGTAGAGAAGTAGTTTATTGTATCTCTGACATGCATGTTAAGGTTTTCCCCCTCACTTTACTCTACTTGACTAAGCTGACAAGGGTTAACCCAAAAACAATTGACTAGATAAGGTGACACTAGTTAGCGTGCAAGTGTTCTGTTTACACCAAGGTTCACTTCAAAGAGTACGTATTTTCCTTCGACATATCATGGAATAAGAGTAACAAGTTCATCATACGAAGGCAAGATGACAGATAACCAAGTAGTGATAGTTGTACAAACCCTCTTGTACCTTACCCAGCTTGTTTCATGAGTCACACATGGTTTTATGCGAACTAAGCTATGAATGAAACAAGTGAACGAACTAACAAGAAACAAAGAAAAGCAAGAGCAGAAGAAAAAATGAAAGCGAAACAAGTAAACAAACAAGCAAACAAACAAATAAGAAAACAAAGCATGTAAGCAAACAAGCATTCAAGAAAACAACTAAACAAAAACACTACTCCTACTCCTACACTAACAATGCATAGGCCTGATCACATGAAGTGATACTTCCAATGCATCCACCAGCGCATTGGTAGACCCATGTTAGTGAAGGCTTGGTATGCGAGTAACCCAGTTGTGCGGGCCAGCAAACAAAAAAGGCATAACAATGAAGACAACCACACTCCATGTTTCAAAGTGCCCATAGGACATAAGTGAGTGCATGTGCATGATGGACAATTTGTGGACTTATCGCGGTGCTGTGTGACACTACATGCAACCTTGAAGTAAGATCACACTCTTGATTATGACATGAAAGAAAACGAAAGAAACAAAGATAGCTTGATCCAGGTGGATATTGGTGGCCACCTGCCAAGTCCACCTGGACCCCCACCATTATTTCTCTCAGCATTTTCAGTTTCCTTAATTGTAGCACAAGTTACTATTTTTAGCAGTTTTTCGGGTCCTGAACTTCTGGAGCCGTTTTGAGGCCCTAAACGACGGTTTTTGGGAAATCTGGGGGAAACATGGGTCCATAGATTGATGTTGCCCTTCCCAAAGTGTTAGTGCTCGGATAGATCTTTCTAATGAGCTATTGTACCCATCAAACGAAGATCGTATGCCAAAGTTACGACCCCGGGAAGTTGATGTACCAATTTACCGAAACGGGGCCCACAGTTTGGCATTTCATCTTCTATGGTTAGGTTTTGGAATGTTAAGGGTTTTCCATCATTTCTCAACAATAAATAGGCCTTCGAGCCTCATTGTAACACAGTTCAGAGGCATGTAGCCACCACATCTCTTCTCAGAGATAAGCTACCATCGCCCTAGCTAGTTTATTCCATTACTGAAGCTACCATCGCCCTAGCTGGTTTATTTCCATTACTATTTGTAAGCATATTTCAGTATTTTACATTAATGAAATGAAGTATTATTTCCGTTGCATATTTGTGTTTATGGTTATCTATGTAATTTGTTGCGTTGTTGTTTAAGTCCGGATCAATGGTACCGGAGTGGTCTGCTTTTTCTCTGTTTTTCTTTACATGTCCCCAACGAGGTCGGGATATAAAGAGTTAGGGCTTGAACTGGTTGAACCTTTGTAAGACCAGCCTCACAAATCCTAACGGCCTCCCATGGCGGATGAGAAGAAAGACGAGGGGGCAGGAGATCCTATCAAAATCATGCTCGAAGAAGCCCTCGAGCGACAACGAAATGCGATGATGGACAACTTTACCCAGATCCTTCAGCAGCTACCCAGAAGCGACGCATCAGCTTCCAGCAGCTACTCTGGAAATGCCACGCCCTTTAAGGTACAAGTTAATTTTGAAATCCCAATATTCGAGGGTCAGATAGACGCAGATGCCGTAGATAAATGGTTAAATCTGCTAGAGGATTATTTTCTTGTTCATGAATTTTCGAGTCAGGAAAAGATTGTTTTCGCTCTTCTCAAAGCAGCCCCCCACGTCAAGGATTGGTGAGAAACCTACTATGAGCAGAAGGATGAAAATACTGGCTCACTATTTTCATCCACACCCACCTGGAATTCATTCCGAGATGCCATCAAGGAGCAGTACTACCCTGTCGGAAGCTATGAGGATGAATACATAAAGTGGACCAAGCTACGGCATGGAAGGGACCAAGATGTGCTGGAGTTCACCAATCTTTTCCATACCCTTTGCACAAAGTTGGGTATCAAGGATTTGGAGCAGCATTTGATACTCAAATACCATAGTTGCCTGCACAAGTACATCCAGGAAGAAATAGAATTCCTGAACATCTCCTCGCTCGGCACAGCATACCGATATGCTGTCAAGGTCGAGCAAAAGTTTAAACAAAAGAAGCGAGGCTTTGGATCTGCGAATCCGAAGCAAGGGAAAGGTGCCCTTAAACCACAGAACAAAGGACAAAGCCAAGGCGGGGCCGCCCAAGACAACCCACCAAAGTTGCAAGCAAAGAACAGCACCGCAAAGCCGAAAAAGGACACGGGAAAATGGTGTGAGTTCCATAAGAGCTCCACTCACAACACAAGTGAGTGTCGGCCATGCAGTCACTGGTGGCTGAGCTAAAGGTTTTAGAATTAGATGCATGTTCTGACTCTAAGTCAGAACCCAACAAGGGGAATGACAAAGGGAAGCAGATCATTGATGCGGATCCCAACGCCACTTTTGCCACCGCCAAGATCCAGAAAAATGAACCCGAAGATCTAGAGGAGGAGGAGCGTCTCTTCCACTCCCAGATGTGGGTAAAGGACTCCCCTTTACAGTTCATTGTTGATAATGGGAGCCAAAAGAACCTCATTTCGGCAGAGGTCGCGAAGCAGTTGGGCTTACCGACCATAGCACATCCACAACCATACACCATTGGGTGGCTTCACCAAGGACGGGATCTTTGTGTGAGCCAGTAGTGTTGCCTTCCATACAACATCAAGCCCTTCACGGATGAGGTATTGTGTGACATTGCTCCCCTTGAATTTTGTGATGTATTATTAGGACAACCATAGTTGTGGAAGCGACATGTTTTGTATGAATCCAGGCCCCATGCTGTTATTATTACCTTGGGAAATAAGTTGTACAGGATACCAGAGGTAGCACTGCCTACCGCCATCTCTTTGATTACTACAAAACAATGCAGTAAGCTCATTTCCAACACTGGGAAATTTGTTTTCCTGATGATACGCCCTTAAGGAAAGAAGAAGACGGTGGCCATGGCCTCTAGACAGGGCCCCTCCACATGACAACCACATATGGACAAGGTCGTGGAGGAGTACGAGGACATCTTCACCTCCCCTGCAGGGGTTCCTCTGCACTGTCAGGTCAAGCACTCCATCGATCTTACCCCAGGTGCGCCGCTACCCAATGGACCCGTTTATCGGTGCTCCGTTCTGGAGAATGATGAAATGAAGAGGTAGATTCAGGAGCTCCTGCAAAAAGGTCACATCCGTCTGAGTTCATCACCTTGTGGGAGCCCGATCGTGTTGGTACAGAAGAAGGATGGGACTTGGAGACTCTGTATTGACTATCGGGCGTTAAACAAGATCACTGTCCGTAATAGGTACCCAATCCCACGGATTGATGACCTCCTGGACCAACTAAAGGGGGCGAAATATTTCAGCAAGATTGATCTGAAGTCAGGATATCACCAGGTACCAATCGAACCCTCTGATGTGTGGAAGACTACCTTCAAAGCCAAGGAGGGCCTTTTCGAATGGTTGGTTATGCCTTTCGGATTGACGAATGCTCCTGCAACCTTCATGAGGCTAATGGATGACATCTTGCGGCCATTCACCAACTCATTTGTAGTGGTATACTTGGATGACATTCTGATCTTCAACCAGAGTTCGGGAGAGCACCTCCACCACATCCGACAGGTTCTCCAAACACTGCAGCAGCACAAGCTATGTGAAAATTTGGAGAAATGCACTTTTGGCATGACCCAGGTTTAGTATCTGGGATACATTATTGATGAACAAGGGGTGCATGTGGATCCAACCAAGATCCAAGTCATTCGGGATTGGCCATCTCCAACCACTCTAACAGAGCTCTACAGCTTTCTATGTCTTGCCAACTTCTACCACAGGTTCGTGTTGGGGTTTTCTCATATCACTTGGCCCTTGAGTCAAGTCACCAAGGGAGGAGCGAAAGCAAAATTCTTTTGGTCTGAATCTCAACAGAAGGCATTCATAGAGTTGAAAGATCACCTCTGCACGGCACCAGCGCTCACATTACCATATTTACAACAACCATTTGAGGTCGAGATAGATGCCTCTGACTATGCTATTGGGGTAGTCCTTACTCAACATGGACATCCAGTGGCATATCATAGTGAAACACTTTCAAAGAAAGTCTAGAAGTATCCCACTTATGATAAAGAGATGTATTCCATTGTGCAGGCCTGCCGATAATGGAAGCATTACATTTTGGTGAAGGAAACGGTCATCCACACAGACCACCGACCCCTACAGTTCATACAGACCTAAGGGAAATTGTAGAATGATCGCCATCAAAAGTGGTCTACATACCTACAATAGTTCCATTTGAATATCAAGTATAAGAAGGGCAGCACCAATAATGTTGCAGATTGCCTCAATCAACCACCGATCATGGAGTTAACCACCATGCTCAACTTTTGTGGGCACAAGACTTATGATTGGCCACTTCTCTACAAAAGCAACCCAGAATTTGGCCACACATACTAGAAATTCTTGGAGGGTCGGCATGTTCCAGATTTTCACCTCCAGGATGCCCTATTATGCCACCTGGGTCACCTTTGTGTTCCTTCAAGCGAGCGTGCCAAGATGATTTGGGAAGCACACTACAGTCGAGCTACTGGGCATTTCGGGGTCGAGAAAATGGTGGCAGTACTGCAAAAGTATTTCTATTGGTCGAATATTCAACAGGATGTTGGGAAGTACATCAGATCATGTACTGCCTATGTCGTTACCAAACTAACCATCAAGAAGCAAGGCCTCTATGCCCCGCTGCCTACCCCTAGTCAACCTTGGGAATCCATCTCCATGGATTACATGTTAGGCCTCCCTTCCACTAAGCATGGAAATGACTGTGTTTTTGTCGTCGTCGACAGGTTCTCAAAGATGGCCATTATGGTGGCCTGCAAGAAGAATGTCACAGCGGAAGCCATTGCTAAACTCTTCTTTGAACGAGTGTGGATGCACTTTGGGATCCCACAGTCTATCATCTCAGATCGGGACAATCGGTTCCTCAGTACATTTTGGTCCAGTCTCTGGTCAATGCTGGACACCAAACTCACTAAGTCTATAGCCTTCCATCCTCAAATTGATGGCCAGACAGAGGTTGTCAATAGGATGATTGTACACATTCTGCGCATGTACAACTCAAAGCATCCATGCACATGGGACGAGAGCCTCCCCTATGTTCAGCACAACTACAACCAAACTCTTCACAGCTCGACTGGACATAGCCCTTTTCAGGTGGGCTTGGGATTCTAGCCACTATGCCCCATTGATGTGGCCATGCCACTTGCAGCTACTCACATAGATTCGGCTCATGTCCAGTCCAAAACAGACAAGGCAACCAGCTTCATTGAGCACATCCAACATATTCGCCAGCAATTCGATGACATTATAGAGAAATAAAATGCCAAGTACAGGTAGCGACATGATCAACATCAAGTGCCACACAAGTTTCAGGTGAGCGACAAAGTCTGATTGCATTTGCAAAAGGAACGTCTTACTGGAGCCTATTGGAAACTGAAACCACTCTGATATGGTCCTTACACCATTACTAAGGTTGTGGGAGACAATTCATTTTAGCTCAGCATTCCCCCATTCCTTGGCCTGCACCCAGTGTTCAATGTGGACCACCTTCGACCATACTTTCCACCATTTCTAGACACATTCGACATTGCAAAACAGCTCACATCCACATAATTAAATCCAGATTGCATGGAATAAGCTACAACTGATTGGATCATGGACACACAGATCAAGAACACTCGCCAACAGAATATCCAACTGTATCGAGTTGTCAAAGCAGGCCAACTCCTTCACCAGGGCAAGTGGCTCACCAGGGACCAAGTTTAGCAAAAGTTTCCTCATCTCATGGAGGAACTCAATGCAATGGGGAGCATTGGTTCCTGAGGGAGGAGGAATGATCTAGGTGGATGTTGGTGGCCACCTACCAAGTCCACCTGGACCCCCACCATTGTTTATCTCAGCATTTTCAGTTTCCTTAATTGTAGCACAACTTACTATTTTTAGCAGTTTTTCGGGTCCTGAACTTCCGGAGCCGGTTTGAGGCCCTAAACGATGTTTTTTGGGAAATTTGGGGGCAACATGGGTCCATGGACCGATGTTTCCCTTCCCAAAGTGGTAGTGCTCGGATAGATCTTTCTAACGAGATATTGTATGCGTCAAACGGAGATCATATGCCAAAGTTACGACCCCAGGAAGTTGATGTACCAATTTACCCAAATGGGGCCCACAGTTTGGCATTTCATCTTCTAGGGTTAGGTTTTGGAATGTTAAGGGTTTTCTATCATTTCTCAACAATAAATAGGCCTTCAAGCCTCATTGTAACACAGTTCAGAGGCATGTAGCCACCACATCTCTTCTCAGAGATAAGCTACCATCGCCCTAGCTGGTTTATTTCCATTACTGTTTGTAAGCATATTTCAATATTTTACATTAAGGAAATGAAGTATTATTTCCGCTGCATATCTGTGTTTATGGTTATCTCTGTAATTTGTTGCGTTCCTATTTAAGTCTGGATCACAGCTTGCGTCACGCACGAGTGCTTGCAATATAAGACTCCTCTAATGCATGAGCAATGGGATCATGCAATTCGAGTGGACGAAGTGTGACCTGAGTGTTAGATCGATCTTGAGTTCATACAGATGAGTGATGAGGAGCCTTGAGTGTTTGAACAATTTCCTGATCAGAACCGAAACCAATGTCAGGACAGCAAGGGCCTGACATAACCATCAGCTCGAGCTAAAGTGCCTCGACGGTTTGTGGGGTTTTGACTTCATTGACAGATGGATCTTCATAGACCAATGTTTTAGATGGATTAACAACGAGTGAATCAACATTGTGACAGATGATGAGGTGAAGAGATGACAACAAACAAGATCATAAAATTCAGGATGTTGGTCAGCATCCTCATGATTTGACGAATCACACAGAGGGGTAGATGAGAAGGAAGGATGTTCACCCTTTGTGTCTGCAGAAAGAGCAGATGAAAGATCAAGTGGATTTTAATTGAATGATTGGTTCTCTCCATTGTCAGATGATGGGCTAACATATGGTCTGTCCTGCTAAATATCAACAATGGGTGCATCCATGGATGAAGACACATATGCAAAATCATGGATGGCAGGTTCACTAATGATGTTAGGAAAGAACGGAGGGGGCTCGGATAGAAGGGAGTCATCCTTCGTCGAGTGTTGATGCTTAATATCCCACTCATACTCTTCATGAATGACAATGCATTTTGGTTGTGAAACACCAACTCTGTGAGTGGGTTGTTCCTCATTCACAACAAGTGAAGAGCCCAGAATGGATGAACACAAGACAACATCATCTGGAGGAACACCTGGGTGCGAAGGCGGAGGTTGAAAAAAATAATACATATGAGAACTCAAAGGACTCACAACCAGATATGCGTGAAAATTGTGTGGACTGATGTTGGGAGGGTGTGAAGGTTGAATAGGTGTGTGAACATGATCCTCAACATCACAAGGTGATAGTGGAACTGTTGAATGAGAGGGAGGGGAACAATCCATTGAGACAATGCCTGCTCCCACATGAAATTGTAGAATTCCTTCAATGAAGAATGTTGAGTGAGGCTTGATATCAAGCTTCATCTTGGGATGGGCAAGCTTCTTAAGGCAATAATTGAACCGGTCCCAAATATAAGAAAATTTCGTCTGGCTCTTTAGAGCTTGAAACTAGAAGTCACGGAAGTGTTGCCAAAAATCAATAACGGATTCATGTGCAACCCTCTGTTGCTATAACAGTTTCCGGTCAAGACGGCTTGGATAAAAATGAGAGAACATGTCTTCAATAAGATAATAGAAGTTCTCACATGAGTGCATGGTGTCAACCGATAGGCTAAGCACCCAATGAAATGGAGATTCGCAAAGTGTGTATTCAAGCAGCAAACCAACCTGTTTGTCAGTAAACTCATCTTCCTCATAAATCATGGAAAGAAATTTATGTAAGTGCTTAGGCCAGGCCACTTCACCTTTACCATCATACGTGTGAGTGGACAAGAGATTGAGAAGCTTCCCTGAGATGGAGACATCTTCACAATTCGAAAAAGACCTTGGGGGGAGAAGAATGCAAGAATCCATGAAAGATATGCAAAGGTTCAAAAATAGATGAGAGGACAATGCTTGTCATCAAGCCCTCCTTCTAACACCAGAAATGTTGACGGTCCTAGACCCACCAACATGTCAAGGGGATATCCCCAGTAAGAAGTCCCAATTAGACCTCAGACTATTTGGTGTAGGAATCCCAGTAGTGGGTTGTAAGGTAATGCCTTAATCGTGATGTCGAACCGAGGCAAGTAAGATAACTCTGTCAGTAGCAAGGGTGTGACTAATGTAGTGAGTCAAGGAATGAGTATGAGAGGTTCCAACACTTTAAAGGGAGAGGAAGGTGAAGGTGAGTTCCATGTTGAAAGGGATTAGTCACAACTCGGCTAGGAACACACCACACAAAGGACATCCACAACTTCCAACAGAGTAGTCGACACAAATGCTGAAGTCACAACATATAAGGTAAGGTAACATGAACAAAATTCACAGATCAATCTAAGATGAGTGTGATAGTTGATATAACCAGGTTCATGAGAAAGGTCTGTTTGATGTCTGACAGAGTAGTCAACACAGACAGTGACAGAATTAATAACATATGCCACACATTAACAACAAGATTCATATAATTGCATACAAATCAGCTCATACACAAGTACATAGGTTAAACAACATATATCATTAAGGCAACTGAAATAGTCCAACTACAATAACAACATATGCATGAAAATGTGTTGGCTCTTATTATAAAAGAAGTGTAAGTCACAATCATATAATACACCATGTAAACCTGCTAGCCCCATTAGTCGAACGTTACAACCACATCCGCCTGCTCCTCCAAAATGATGTACTAGCTCCGTGCTGTGGAGAAGCCAAGGTGTGTTACAATATTTTTCCAAGCCTTCTTCAAGATAGTCTTAGTAGAAGCTTGGCTGACCAAAATACTAAACAATGAGTTACGAGGGACTATTTATAGCAAAGGATGGGGTGACCCTTGAAATTCCCCTTTATGACAGTTCAACTACCCTCATGACTCTTCACCTACTCTATGATTGTTACATCCAATTGTTGACACATGACTTACACTTGACATGACTCAGCACTACAATGCACATGTACTCATTTGAGACAACATGGCTTGAGAAAGCGTTACAAGACATCACTGACACTCAGTTCGTTGTGGTGATACCAACTCTTTGACATGCTTGTGATGGTGAAGCTGGTGAGCTGATGCCAAGCTTGGTCATTCTTAATGGTGTGCATGCACCTCATGGTGACATCTTGTTGAAGTAAACTCTTGCCTCTGTTACAACCGGTGCATTGGTTCAGCCCCTTCATCCAACTTGTCTGCTAACATGCACATGGTCTTATTGGGTACAGTTGAACCGACAACACACTAATGCATAGTGTCAATGTCTTCAAGTGTGTGTTGGTGGTCATGTGCATCAACTTGCTAAAGTGCATGTTTAGCCACAGTTGAACTTGCTTCGTGTCTTCGCCTTAGTGAGTGTGTTGAATGGGTTGGATTGCATGCGTGCGCTCAGCAACATGCATGATGTTGGATTCTTTGCATGCGATCAACAACAATTCTCACCATGTTTGTTCCGTGTCAGCTACAGGGATGGATCCTTAACTTGTATTGGTGTAGTTTCATCATGAGTGCACGTTGTGCCCACTACTATTCCTGTTCTTGTTGTAACTCATTGGACTATCTGTGTAATTTCATATTCTTCTTGTGTTGCTACTTTTGCACATGCAACTGCTTGTTTGTTCCATCTTCTGCCTTTGCGCGATCTTCATGTGGTGTCCTCACTTCATAGCCCGAGTCTTCAAAGTTTCTTTCATTATCAGTGGATCTACTTGATCTTGCAAATTTGCTCCACCTCTATGTTGTCAACAACCTTCCTCTTGCATTCACTACATTCATTGCATTCAGTATGATGCCTTCAGCTGTTGTTCATGATGCTACTTCTTAGTGTCGTTTTCCATGAACAACTTGATGTCTTCGTGAGTAGGTAAGCCCATGGAAACTTGATCGACTCCATCCCCAAGCATGCTCTGAACGTTGTCTCTGTATTCGCTCTCTTGGAAACCATTATACCTGTATTACTGAGAGGCAGATAAACACCTATGATACCTAGAGACATGGCAACACTCATAGAAAGAAATCTATTAGTCAAAAACCAAAATGAACATGAGAACTAACTTGCAACATAGCTGGGTGAATGATCATGACGGTTGCACAATTTCGGCCGGGAGGTTGGGAGACCGACTGCCAAGACTGCACAAGGCGTAGTCTGGGCTATGGGAGATTGACTTCCTACTGAACTACAAAATGCACAATCCAGTTGGGTGATTGGCTTTTGGGTTTGCACAATGCATGATTCCAGCTAGGAAAGACTGTTGGCCCAGGGATAGATTTGCACAATTTTTTTGGCCGAGTAGCTACTGAACTCCAGAAATGCCCAATTCAGTCCAGGGGCTAGTTCTAGGCCAAAATGTGCAAATTTGGAGAGGAAGGTCAGCCTTCATTCTACATATTACGCAATGCAGCCTTGGTGAAGGCAGAGAGTAGGCCAAGGTTGGCGTGACTCACTGATGGGCAACTAAAAGCAAGTAAGACAGTAAATGCATGGAGACACTAAGTGATAGAAGAAGTGATTGACAGTGCATGCAAAAAATGAATGAAATATTTAGCAAACAAATCAACATGCATGTGGGTGAGGCAGTTTTCCAGTTGGGCAAATGTCCGTGCAAAATAGTTTCATGCATGCACCAATAATGAGATAGCAAGGAAAATTGACACAGAGCTAGGAAAAGGTAGAATACATGTAAACAACAACGTATGTTCAAAGAAATCATGCAAACAACACTCACATAAGTGAATACACAAAAAGCGATAGAAATGAAGCACAAGGCATGGGAAGCAAGGTTACCCCAAAACCACTGAGTTGAATGTGCCAACTACTCCTAGTTGTGATGTGGCATGTTAGGGCTACAAGGTTTATGTGAGGAATGACCTCTCCAGCATCTGGTTGATGAGTTTTGATAATATCAAGGTGGTGACGTGCATGCTGCAAATTGAGGGGAAGTGACACTTGGAGGGAGGTTTCTAAATTGTTCCTTTCATGTAACCTCCAATTTCTAAACATAGATCCTTGCAACAAGGGATGCCTTTGCATGCTGCCTTGGGAGAAATAACCTATGCATATAAGTCTGTTTTTCTTAGTCCAAGAGGGAACCAATCAACTCAGCTACACATGCAAGAGACTACTTGAGTACTTGAGAAAAATGCACATTTTTTGCTAGGAGTTAGGCTAGCTGCCTAGGAGATTTGCGCAATTTCTGGGCTGACCAGCTGACTGTTACCCAGATTTGTGCAAATCCTAGGATGAACAACCTGTTGATGGGAAAAATTGTGCAAATCCTGGTGGGAGGGTTGGCTGGCAGGATTGCGCCATCCTGGAGCTCAGTGGGCTGTCAGAGCGAATTGTTCAATTCGTGGAGGGAATGTTGGTTTCCCTCCAGAAATGTGAAAATTTCACTGGGAAGTTGCTTAGCCTACAACTGGACCAAGTCCAAGTGAGAAGCCTCTGAAGGGAAAAGATCAAACTGTGATCGATAGGCTACCTTTGAGCAATAAAGACATTAAAGCTAGAGGACTTGACGAAGCAAGGCAAGCTACTATGAAGGTTGGTAGGGAGGCTGCAAAAAGGCTAAGGAAACATTTTGGAGGGTGGTTGTAGCTGCTACAACGCTTGGTGACACACTGGTAGAAATACAACTCTCTGAATGGACCTTGTGTGTGAAAAGTGAGTTTAACACCTCCGGAAGTATTGTTCAGCTCTCAACTTGTTTTGGCTTCACACTAGTTTGATTGTAAGATGTAGAACCTTCCAGAATGTTGGTCGATTGACATACATTCCAAGCCAAGGCAACACAGTTGTTTTGATTGGAGTTGAGGAGTATATAGGTGCACAAGAAATATAGTCGTTAGAGTCTTAGTTTCATCTCTGGTGTTTCTCCACTGCCAGTAGTTTTGGACAGTACGCTGGTGGAGTCACATAGGAACAAAAACATGGCTCTGCTACCAGTGAGCCTGGTCAGTGCCACGACTGAGTTAACTGCATCACCTCCCTATGTAGGAAGCTTTTCTCTTCTTTCACCTTATTCATTTTTTATTTTGAATTTTTTTACTTTTCATCAATTTTTTTTTCTTTTCATTTTCACTGTGCATAGCACTTATTCATTTTAGAGGCAGAAGAGGGATCCCGACTTATTAAGAGCAGAGTAGGTTGTTCCAGTAGAGAATTAGTTTATTGTATCTCTGACATGCATGTTAAGGTTTTCCCCCTCACCTTACTCTACTTGACTGAGATGACAAGGGTTAACCCAAAAACAATCGACTAGAGAAGGTGACACTAGTTAGCGCGCAAGCGTTGTGTTTACACCAAGGTTCACTTCGAAGAGTACATATTTTCCTTCGACGTATCATGGAATAAGAGTAACAAGTTCATCATACAGAGGCAAGATGATAGATAACCAAGTAGTGATAGTTGTAAAAACCCTCTTGTACTTTACCCAACTCGTTTCATGAGTCACACATGGTTTCATGCAAACTAAGCTATGAATGAAATAAGTGAAGGAACTAACAAGAAACAAAGAAAAGTAAGAGCAGAAGGAAAAATGAAAGCGAGACAAGTAAACAAACAAGCAAACAAACAAGCAAGAAAATAAAGCATGTAAGAAAACAAGCATTCAAGAAAACAACTAAAAGCAAACACTACTCCTACTCCTACACTAACGATGCATGGGCCTGACCATGTGAAGTGACACTTCCAATGCATCCACCAGTGCATTGGTAGACCCATGTTGGTGAAGGCTTCGTACGCGAGTAACCCAGTAATGCAGACCAGCAAACAAGAAAGGCATAATAATGAAGACAGCCACACTCCGTGTTTCAAAGTGCCCACGGGACATAAGTGAGTGCATGTGCATGACAGACAGTCTATGGACTTATCGTGGTGCTGTGTGACACTACGTGCAACTTTGAAGAAAAAACACACTCTTGATTGTGACATGCAAGAAAATGAAAGAAACAAAGACAACTTGTGTCGCGCACGAGTGCTTGCAATATAAGACTCCTCCAATGCATGAGCAATGGGATCGTGCAATTCGAGTGGACGAATTGTGACTTGAGTGTTAGATCGATCTTGAGTGCATACAGATGAGTGATGAGGAGCCTTGAGTGTTTGAAAAATTTCCTGATCGGAAGCAAAACCAATGTTAGGACAACAAGGGCCTGACATAACCATTAGCTCGGGCTGAAGTGCCTCGATGGTCTCTGGGGTTTTGAATTCATATCGTGATTGGATGATGAGGTGAAGAGATCATGACAAACAGGATCATAAAATTCAGGATGTTGGTCGACATCCTCATGATTTGACGAATCACACAGAGGGGTAAATGAGAAGGAAGGATGGTCACCCTCCGCATTTGCAGAAAGAGAAGATGAAAGATTAAGTGGATTTTAATTGAATGATTGGTTCTCTCCATTGTCAGATGATGGGCTAACATATGGTGTGTTCTGCGAAAGATCAATAATGGGTGCATCCGAGGATGAAGACACACATGAAAAATCATGGATGGCAGGTTCACTAATGATGTTAGGAAAGAATAGAGGGGGTTCGAACAGGGAGTCATCCTTCACCGAGTGTTGATGCTCAATCTCCCACTCATACTCTTCATGAATGACAATGCATGTTGGTTGTGAAACACCAACTCTGTGAGTGGGTTGTTCCTCATTCACAACAAGTGAAGAGCCCAGAATGGACGAACACAAGACAACATCATCCAGAGGAACACCTAGGTGTGAAGACGGAGGTTGAAAAAAATAATATATATGAGAAATCGAATGACTCACAAACAATATGTGCGAAAATTGTTTGGACTAATGTTGGAAGTGTGTGAAGGTTGAACAGGTGTGTGAACCTGATCCTCAACATCACAAGGTGATGGTGGAACTATTGAATGAGAGGGAGGGGAACAATCCATTGAGACAGTGCCTACTCCCACATGAGATTGCACAATTCCTTCAATGAAGAATGTTGAGCGAGGCTTGATATCAAGCTTCATCTTGGGATGGGCAATATTCTTAAGGCAATACTCGAACCAGTCACAAATATAAGGAAATTTCATGTGGCTCTTCAAAGCTTGAAATTGGAAGTCACGGAAGCTCTGCCAAAAATCAATAATGGATTCATGCGCAACCCTCTGTTGCTATAACAGTTTCCGGTCAAGATGGTCTGGATCAAAATGATAGAACATGTCTTCAATAATATCATAGAAGTTCTCACATGAGTGCACAATGTCAGCGGGTAGGCTGAGCACCCAACAAAATGGAGATTTACGAAGTGTGCATTCAAGCAGCAAACCAACCTGTTTGTCAGTAAACTCATCTTCCTCATAAATCATGGAAAGAAAGTTATGTAAGTGCTTAGGCCAGGCCACTTCGCCTTCACCATCATACGTGTGAGTGGACAAGAGATTGAAAAGCTTCCCTGAGATGGAGACATCTTCACGATTCGAAAAACACCTCGGGGGAAGAAGAATGCAAGAATCCATGAAAGATATGCAAAGGTTCAAAACTAGATGAGAGGACAATGCTTGTCATCAGGCCCTCCTTCTAACGCCAGAAATGTTGACGGTCCCAGACCCACCAACATGTCAAGGCGATATCCCCAGTAAGAAGTCCCAATTAGACCTCAGACTATTTGGTGTAGGAGTCCCAGCAGTGGGTTGTAAGGTAATGCCTTGAGTGTGATGTCGCACAGCGGCAACTAAGATAACTCTATCAGTAGCAAGGGTGTGGCTGATGGAGTGAGTCAAGGAATGAGTATGAGAGGTTCCAACACTTCAAAGGGAGAGGAAGGTGAAGGTTAGTTCCAGGTTGAAAGGGATCAGTGACAACTCAGCTAGGAACACACCACACAAAGGACATGCACAACTTCCAGCATATCAATTGACACAGATGCGTAAGTCACAATATACAAAGTAAGATAACACGAAAAACAGTCACGGATCAATCCGAGATGAGTGTGATGGTCGATATAACTAGGTTCATGAGAAAGGTTTGTTTGATGTCCGGTAGAGCAGTTGACACAGACTGTGACAAAATTAATAACATATGCCACACATTAACAAAAAGATTCATATAATTGCATACAAATCAGTTCATACACAAGTTTGTAAGTTAAACAACATATATCATTAAGGCAACTGGAATAGTCCAACTACAATAACAACATATGCATGAAAATGTGTTGGCTCTTATTATAAAAGAAGTGTAAGTCACAATCATACAATACACCATGTAAACCTGCTAGCCCCATCAGTGGAACGTTATAGCCACATCCGTCTGCTCCTCCAAAGAGATGTACTAGCTCCGTGCAATGGAGAAGCCAAGGCCCATTACAATATTGTCAAAGCCTTCTTCAAGATAGTCTTAGTAGAAGCTTGGCTGACCAAAAGCCTATACAATGATTTATGAGGGACTATTTATAGCAAAGGGTGGGGTGACCCTTGACATTCCCCTTTGTGACAATTCAAATATCCTCATGAATCTTCACCTACTCTATCATTGTTACATCCAACTGTTGACGCTCAACTCACACTTGACATGACTCAGCATTACAATGCACATGTACTCATGTCTTCGCCTTGGTGAGTGTGTTGAATGGGTTGGATTGCATGCGTGCGCTCAACGGCATGCATGCCGTTGGATCCTTTGCATGCAAACAACACTGCTCACCATGTTTTCTTGGTGTCAACTACTGGGATGGATCCTTAACTTGTATTGGCATAGTTTCATCCGTGAGTGCATGTTGCACCCACTGTTGTTCCTGTTCCTGCTGCAACTGATTGGACTGTTTGTGCAACTTCATGTTCTTCCTAATTTGCTGCTTCAGCAGATGCAACTCCTCCTTTGTTACATCTTCTGCCTTCACGCGATCTTCATGTCGTGCCATCACTTCATAGCCTGAGTCTCCAAATTTTCTTTCATTATCAGTGGATCTGCTTGATCTTGCAACTTTGGTCGCCTCTACATTGTCAACAACCTTCCTCTTGCATTTGCTATGTTCGCTTCATTTGTTGTGTTCACTGCATTCGGTATGCTACCTTCAGCTGTTGTTCATGATGATGCTGCTTGATGTTCTTGTCCATGAACAACTTGATGTCTTCGTGAGTAGGTAAGCCCATGGACACTTGATCGACTGCATCCCCAAGCATGCTCTGAATGGTGTCTTCATCTCTGCTCTCTTGGAAACCATTGTACCTGTACTGCTGAGAGGCAGATGAACACCTGTGATACCTAGAGACATGGAAACACTCATAGAAAGCAATATATTAGTTGAAAACCAAAATGAACATGAGAACTGACTTGCAACATACCTGGGTGAATGATCATGAAGGTTGTACAATTTCGGCTAGGAGGTCAGGAGACTGACTGTGAAGACTGCACAAGGCATAGTCCAGGCTGCTGGGAGACTCACTGACTCCTGAACTACAAAATGCATAATCCAGTTGGGCAATTTGATGCTGGGTTTGCACAATGCATGATTCTAGTCAGGAAAGACTATTGGCCCAGGGACATATTTGTGCAAATGTTTGGGCCAAGCAGCCACTAACCTCCAGAAATGCACAATTCAGTTGAAGAGGCCAGTTCTAGGCCAGAATGCGCAAATCTGGAGAGGAAGGTGTGCCTTCCTTCTCCAGATTGTGCAATGCAACCTTGGTGAAGGTAGAGACTGGGCCAAGGTTGGCCCGACTCGTTAACAGGAAAGTGAAAGCAAGTAAGACAGTAAATACATGGCGACAATAAGTGATAGTAGAAGTGATTGACAGTGCATGAAAAACATGAATGAAATATTCAACAAACAGATGAACATGCATGTGGGTGAGGCAGTTCACCGGTTGGGTGAACATCCTACAAAACAGTTTCATGCATGTGACAATAGTGAGATAACAATGAAAATTGAAATAGAGCTAGCACAAGCTAGAATACATGTAAATGACAACAGGCGTTCAAAGAAATCAAGCAAACAACACTCACACAAGTGAATATAGACAAAGTGACAAAAATGTAGCTCAAGGCATGGGAAGCGAGCTTACCCCAAAACAGCTGAGCTAAATGTGCCGATTGCTCCTAGATGTGATGTGGGATGTCAGAGATACACGGTTGCTGTGAGGAATGAGCTCTACAGCATCCGGTTGAAGAGTTTTTATAACATTGAGGTTGTGACGCGCATGCCACAAATCTAGGGGAAGTGACACTTGGAGGGATGTTTCTGAATTTTTCCTTGCATGTAACCTCCAACTGCTAAACATAGATCCTTGAAACAAGGGATGCCTTTGCATGCTGCCTTGGGAGAAACAACCCATGCATGCAAGTCTGTTTTTATCAGTCCCAGAGGGAACCAGTCAACTTAACTGCACATGCAACAGATTGCTTGACTACTGGAGAAAAATGCACATTTCTAGCTAGGAGTTGGCTTGATTGCCTAGGAGATTTGCATAATTCCTGGGCTGAGCAGCTGACTGCTGCCCAGACTTATGGAAATCCTAGGCCGAACAACCTGTTGATGGGAAAAATTACACAAATCCTATTGGGAGGGTTGGCTGGCAAGATTGCGCAATCCTGGAGCCCAGTAAAATGTCAGAGGGAATTGCGTGATTCCTGGAGGGAAGGATGGTTTCCCTCTAGAAATGTGCAAATTTCACTAGGAAGTTGCTCAGCCTGCAGGTAGACCAAGTCCAGGTGAGAAACCTGTGAAGGTGTTAGCCTCCTGCTGCAGCAGGTTAATCATCTTTCATGATCGACATTTTTACATGCCAAATATGTCATACTTTGCTTGCTGCAATGCTCCATATTTGCTACAGAGGCCAAAGAAGTGTCCATGAGAGTGTGCTAGTCTAAGTACCACTGCTGTGTTCCATTTTTGATGGGTTGATCCATTTTAATGAGTTTTCAGTTAAGGGAGGGCCAAACAGCTTAATCTTGGCTTCCCTAGGTTTCAATTTCCTGTTGTAGAATATAGAGAATGAATATTTGTCCAAACAGCTTAATCTTGGCAGATTTGTAGATAGGTAGAGAAACAAGGGCGCTCAACAGCTTAATCTGAGCCCCTGGCTGCAATAAGTGTAGTTGTAGATAGGAGGACAGCAAGAAGAAAAGAACAAAAAGCTGGGTATGCTAGTTCAAGTGCACCCAAACCAAAAAGAAGAGAAAATGCTAGGTGAATAGGCCGGGTAGGTAGCTTTGTGGTTGCAGAATCATGGCTTGTGATCCATTTCATATTGTCAAGTGTTATATCTATCATATCACAAGTTGAAGGTGATTTTTCAGTTGGAGGACTTCAAGAAATGCATGTCTAACTTCCCCTTCTCCCTCTTTCCCCCAAATCACTCACTAACTTCCCTAAAAGAGGTCAAGATCTGCTTGGTACCTCTTAGTTTCATCATTCTCCATATCATTTACCTTGGTGAAGATCTGCTTCACTCAAGTAATGTCCATACTGCTTCTATGAATCATTTTCCCCCTTAATAGCCTAAGATCTGCATACTTAGCGCTCTCTGATCATTTGTCATGTTAACTATTAACTTTACTATGTAGCTCCCTATCTATTTCCCCTTCCCCTACTAAAACTATGTTAATAACTCCCCTATATACTTATCCCCTCCCCCTGGTTGAAAAATAACCATAAGTACATTTGGGAATTGCTAAGTTTACCTGAAACTGAGCAAGAGCCCTCACTTCCCCCCTCAAACCATCTTCCAAATGCATTAGGACCCCTTCCTATGCATAAAATCCCTCCTTTCATCTATGCAAACCCTCCATTATCCATGTTTTAACCTTTTTTCAAGGCTCAAAACCCTCTAGCCATGCTTTGGACCCCTTCCAATGCATTAACAACCTTCCTCCGATTTCATTTTACCTTTCTTCAAAGGCCAAAAACCCTTCCGATGCTTTATAGCCCCCTTCTATACATATAAACCCTCCTCCGATGGATTCCCCCCCCCCCCCCAATATCGCTGTCGGAGGTAATAACAGTGTTGGCCCATATATATATGCCCCCATTCCTTTTTGCCCCGATGCGATATCACTATCGGAGGCTTCCTCCATTATATTTTCCCATATATCCCGCATATACTCTTTTTTATCGCAACTCCCCTTTTTTGTTTTATCGTTTAAACTCAAGTTTTTTATAAAACTTAAGTTATAACGTAAAAACCCGCATTTTTCAACAATATCGCATCGCAACCATCCATCGCCCCCGCTCAGATCAATGGCCCAGATCTTGTCGGCGATCTCCCATTTCGGCGATCACAATAATATAAAGTCCTGCCCCATATCCCCGCCAATAGCGAAATGCCGATTTAATCGCGGCCGCCCATTCGGGCCCTCAGATCAACGGTCTTTATTAAGTCGCGGCCCCATATATAGCATTGCTTATTCTGGAGCCGAAGTATTAATAAAATGCAGCATATAAAATTATCGGGTCCGAAAGGAGGCCTTTGTACAGCGAAATGGGAAAGCTCTGATATTCCGGAGCCGAAAAGTTATAAAGGGCAGTTTTAAGGGATTTCGGGTCTGCATATTGATTTTGTTAAAATCCGCCGATATGAAATCGCCGACAGACCGGACCCGATCTCCATAAAGAAAGGGCATATAAGCATTTTGGGTCTGCAGCAATTCGGAGGTTTTATATATTGGGACCAATGGTCCGCCCTGATGCGATATAGCGATATGATCTGGGCCGTTGGATCGGCCCACGCCGGATCCAACGACCACGATTTAAAGAAATGAATAGTGTTGCGGCAGAGCCAAAAATTCATCAATTTTGCAGTTTTTAAGGCTTTTCCGCCTGTTTAATGAAATAGGCCTTTTTCAAAGATTTAATCATGCGGTGCCCGCGCCCACCCAATTACAAAGGACCGATGCTTTCCTCAGCCATTTTCAAATCGCTCCAAGCCCAAAATACTTCTAAATGCAGGGTTTTCACATCGGCGGTCCTCCAATGATCCTCTAGTCATCCAGATTGCAATTTTTTACCATTTTTGAGGCATTCGCTGATCGGCAAGGGCTGATAATGACTCCAAAGGTGGCAGAAGGCTGAGTAGCGGCCATAAATGGGTGATTAGACAGTTCAAAGGCATTCGGAGGTCCAGAAGGGACCATGTCCGTGTCAAAGAGTATCACGGAAGCGGCAGAGTGTGTCAGTAAAGATCTTCCAAGGCAGATGAAGCAAAAGGAACCCCAGCAGATTCAGCAAGGCATCATTGAGCTGTAATGGCTCACCAACTCACAGATTTTGGCCATTTAAGGCAGCAAGACCACTTGAAGACACAGATAAAGGTTTTCAAAGCAGATATTGGCAAACACATGAACCCAGTTATGTTTTTGGAGCAGCGCTGCTTCCTTAAAAGCACAGTTATCACACAGAGGACAACGCGTGGCCCAAGGCACTCTTTCAGTCCATTTTTTGAAGCTGCAGGACCATGCGCAGCCATAAAGAGCCATTTTGATGAGGCTACTCCCTCATGAACACCTGTTTTAGATATTTTATTGCATTTATTTCCAGCACAAGTTGGCATTAGAAACAGTTATTGCACATATCTCTTTTGAATATGTTTTGATAGATATTTTGAGATATTTTCTCCCTTGACACCTGTTCAAGGGATGTTTGTAAATATTTTCTATTTAAACCACCCTCTGCACTGTTTTAAGGGTTGGTTGGTCGATAACTTCCTCTCTAGACTTGCACTATATTTTCCGAGAGTCTCTATAATCAAAGATCGCTGGAATGTTTGGGAGATGAACTGACTGTTGTGTTTTGATGACTGAAGAGTGACTATGGAATCCTAACGCTTCTACATAGACCAATAAGTGTTTCTTATCTCTGTTTACAGTTTATATGTGTTTATGCCGTCATTGTTTCACTATCTAAATAGCAGAAAGAAAGAATAGTTCAGAGCTCACTTAGTTGTATTCTGTTCTCAATTTCTGTGATTTATCTATGTTTTCCTCTGAATTAGTCCTAAATATGAATACTAATTTGCTCATATTTACACTAGTTCCTTCATATATGAATGTTGTTTAGGAATCCTTGATTGCTCCTATATAAATGTTCATTCACCTTCCCTCTGTTAGCATAATGAGAGCTACTTAGTGGCCTTTCATTCACTGACCTTCATTCCATCCTTATTCCAGCTTGATATTGTTTTATGTGTAGCTATCCTGCTCTGTATTCCTCTTCTGACCAAGAAAACGCAACAGCAAGCCTAATCCACGACTCCATACCCAATGGTTTGAACTTCTCACACTATGCATCCCAACTCTGTTTGAAAGAATCTCCCATCCCACCAAAATCAAAACAAAACCCAAGAAAATCATAACTAGCCTAAAAATCAACCCAAAACAAAGCTAAATCCTAAAGAGAGAGCCCTCTCTGATTGCAGGTAGGCTAGGACCTGCAGTCCAAAGATTGGTTTGTGGTTACCTCGGTCGTATCCTTTAAGGAGCTTTAAGGACAACCTGAGTGATAACATAATGGCGACTCCGCTGGGGAACATCCTCAGATAATTTCACAAATCAAGGTGGAAAGCTCCACTGGGAAGGAACCAGACCTTCAAAAGTTTCTTTCTAACCCTTGTATTCTTAGAAAAATCCCCAAAAAACAAGCCAGAAGCTGGCTCCCAGGAATAATTCACGTTATACAAGGTCAAATCCAGACCCAAATCCTACAGCTGCCTTTGAAAATCCCAATATAATCCCAAGGAACCTCAGGAAGCTAGAGCGAAGAGAGGATTTTGCTGATAATAGTCCTGAAGCAGTTCACCCACGCTGTGGCCCAACCCCTGTCAAAGTTTTATTTCATTCAACCCCTAGTTCCCCTTGTTCTTCATCCACTCCTTCCACACCTCCATTCACTGCACATACTACCACTATTACTCCTATTATCCCAATTGTTCCTATTGTCCCTCTTATCCCTGTGAATATGGCTAACATATATGCACCTTTGCAATTACCTGCAAATCCCGGGGCTATGCCTCAAGATTACCAAACTAAAATCACATATTTTGATGGCACAAGTGCCTGCACAACCCTTCAGCATACAAAGAAAATGCAGGATTACTTTGAAAGCTATGAGATTGACGATGATGCTGTGAGAATGAAGATTTTTGTCCAAAGCTTGTCAGGTGATCTCAAGACTTGGTTTAGAGCACTTCCAACCAATTCCATAGCAGACCCAGAAGCCTTATACCAGTCATTTATCAACAAATGGGAGAAAAAGAAAGATCCCTTGCACATACTAGCTGAATATGATACAATCAAAAGAGGTCCACAAGAAACAGTCTTGGACTATTGTGCAAGGTTCTATAGCGTTTATAATGCTATCCCACAAAACTTAAGGCCCCCACCTGACCTTGCCTTATATAAATTCCCTGATGGATTCGACCCAGATATGGCCTACCAATTGAAAGAAAGAGCCCCTAACAGCCTTGCAGACATGCAAAATGTGGCTGTCACTGTGGAGGCAAATTTAATTGCCAAAAGAAACAGAGCTAGAACTGAGAGAAGAACCACCTTCAAGGAAGAGCCCTCAGCCTTAGATCAAAAGCTAGATGCTATTATCAATGGCATGCATAGGCTGGGAGACAGAGTAGAGAGTGTTGAGACAAAATCATCATGGGAAGGACAACAGCCTAATACCATAAGGAACCCAAATTTCAGGAACACTCAGAACTCAAACGCTAGTAGATCTAGCCCAGACCGTGATATAAGACCTCCTTTCCAAGAAAATTATACAGAAGCATCCACTTCTAATGAACCCATAGAAGACACTCACATGAACTTAATAGATTTGAAGGGTGAGCAACAAATTTTTCTAACCCAAGAAGACCAAGATGACCATGAGATAAATCAATTTCAGACTAAGTCTGGTGAGTCTTTTGACTTTAAACAAGGTTATGATTCAGCTGTTTATGAAGTCCACAAACAGTATAAGCTGAGGACAAGAACCATAGATGTGCCCGAAAAAGTTAAACCAAAGGAGGGCAAACAACCCAACCAGATTAGAGGCAAGGCTATTATAACAGAAACAGCTGATATAACTGTCCCAAACCCACACCAAGTGACTGTAGAGGACATAACAGACATGCAGCCCTCTAATGATCAGCCTCTGCTACCTTCCTCCTCAAAGGAAAATGTAAATAGCACTCCTAAAAGCCTTCCCAAAATAGAAATACCGCAAGGTATCACTCACCATAACACTGATAATCAAGAGGAAAACGCAGAAAATACACTTGAAAAGGGGAAATCTGCTATCGCCAACACAAAGACTCCATTGGAGAAACCATTCAACTTAGAAGCAGAAATAAGCAAACTTAAGATTTCCATCCCCTTATCTGAACTTGCAAAGCATGATGTGTATAGGCAACAAATCCAAAGATCACTACAAATGCCAGAGAATAGGGATGATGTGAATGTTTTAGATGATACACCTGAGTTGCTTTTTGGTCCAGAAGTTGATGGCAAATCAGCACATGGAGCTGTTCTACCCTTTTATGTCAGTCTGCACATACATGATAAAGTTTTACATAATGCAATGTTTGACTCAGGTGCCTCACACAACCTTATGCCCAAAGCTGTAATGGAGAAGCTAAACCTTGATGTCACAAGACCCTACAAAGATCTATTCTCCTTTGACTCAAGTCAGGTCAAATGTTTAGGCCTTATCAAAGACTTGTGTGTCTCCTTAGTCCAATACCCAAACAAGACAATCCTCATGGATGTGGTGGTTGCTGACATACCACCAAAGTATGGCATGCTCTTATCAAGATCTTGGGGAGCAAAACTCCAAGGATATCTCCAATTAGACCTCTCCTATGCCACTATTTCAGTCTTTGGGCAACCAAAGAAACTGTATAGAGAAACACTGATGAAGTATGTGGTAAGTAGTGAGGAAAAGCCCCAAAATTTCCCTATCTATGCAATCCATTCTGATATGGATTCTTTTATTTTGTTTAATGATGAAACAAGTCCTCCAACTGATGATAAGCCTATGGCTTTAGTACAACAAGCACACATCAATGAAGAATTGGTTGCACATACCTATGAGACTGCTACAACAGCCAATGCAACCAGTACACAAGAAAAACCTCCCGAAACACAAGACTCGGGTCTGCCCAATCCTAAAATGACTGAAACTCTTAATACTAACCACAAGCAAGAAATCACATGGTATTTAGAGTTTGATGGTTCTGTTAACAAGTTAGGAGCAGGGGCAGGAATATGGATTCACAATACACATAACAACCATGCAGAGGGTCATGCTTATAGACTGAATTTCAAATGCACCAACAACATGGCTGAGTATGAGGCACTCCTCTTAGGCCTTAATCTGCTCAAAGCTTTAGGAGCTGCCAAAGTTTCCATTCTAGGTGACTCAGACCTAGTAATCCAACAAATGAAAGGCAACTTTGTTACCAATGATAGAAGGCTAAGAGATTATAGGACTGCTGCCACTGCAATACTTGATACATTCACTGAATCCAAGCTTGCCAAGATTTCAAGAAATCATAACATTCATGCTCACAGCCTAGCTACTTTTGCTAGCACTTGCAAGCTTCCTTTTGAGTCAAATCACCACTTTACTGCTGAGATAAAGCACAGGCCTGCTGTCCCTAACAATGTTAAAGATTGGCAAGTGTTTGAGGATGATGCTCAAATCAACAATTTTCTTACCTTATAGCATGAGTTTTCAGGCCTAAAAATTGATATGGATGCTATGGATGATCCACTGCAAGCAATAAACCAAATCCAGCAAACTGTAACAGCTGAAACAGCTAGAAAATTGCTACAGCCAACCATCTTTGATGAAGAAAACATAGAAGAGCTGAAACAGATGCATTTGGAGGAAATAGCCAAAACAGAGGCCGAAATCATTGATCTAAAGGACAATTTTCTCCCGGTTGGCCTCACCCCACTAGAAGACATGTTTGACGCCAATGATGTCCCCAGAAAACCAAAATTGCAACCCATAAACACTGAGATAGAAGAACATAACATTGGGACAGCAGAGAAGCCCAAAATGATCAAACTATCTAAATCTTTGCCACCCGATCAAAAGCCCAAATATGTTGATTTGTTCAAAGAACTCCAATATGTATTTGCTTGGAGTTATGAGGACTTGAAGTCCTATGACACCTCAATTATTCAACATACCATTCCCTTAAAGCCAAATCAAAAGCCCTTCAAACAGAAACTGAGGAGAATCAATCCTGTGCTTCTCCCTTTGATTAAGACAGAAGTGCAAAGAAGTTTGAAGCAGGTATCATAGCACCCATTAGATTTTCTGAATGGGTATCTAATCTTGTTCCCACAAGAAAGAAAACAGGTGAGATTAGGCTTTGTGTAGATTTGAGAAACTTAAACCAAGTCTCCCTTAAAGACCACTACCCATTGCCCAAAATGGACCACATCCTACAAAGAGTAGTAGGGTCATCTAGAATCTCTTTGCTAGATGGCTTTTCAGGTTTTAATCAAATACTGGTTCACCCAGATGATCAAGACAAGACAGCCTTTACAACACCTTGGGGAACATTTAAATATGTGAAAATGAATTTCGGCCTAAAGAACGCAGGTGCCACCTTTCAAAGGGCCATGGACATTGCATTTGCCAAGGAGATCCATGATTTCTTGGTTGTCTATCTTGATGATCTTACCCCTTTCTCCAAATCTGATCAAGAGCACCTAAGACATTTGAGACAAGTGTTCCTAACATGTAGGAAATATGGCATTTCCTTGAACCCCAAGAAGTCTTTATTTGGCCTTGAAGAAGGCAAATTACTTGGACATATCATTTCAAAAGACGGGATTAGAATTGATCCAGAAAGGATCCAAGCCATTCTCCAAATCCCATATCCAAGAAACATAAAAGAGCTGCAAGCATTCCTAGGAAAGATCAATTTCCTAAGGAGATTTATCCCAAATCTAGCCGAGTTGATAAGACTGTTGAGCAACATGTTAAAGAAGGATGCCAAGGTAAAATGGTCTCTTGAAACCAACTTATCAAAGTTGCCCTAACTCAAGCCCCAGTCCTCATAAGTCCTCAATTTGATAGGGACTTTATCATATTTTCATTTGCATCTGATAATACCATAGTTGTTGTCCTATTGCAAAAGGATGACCAAGGAAATGAAAAGCCAATTGCTTTTTTCAGCCGAGCCTTAAGAGATGCCCCTTTGAAGTACCAAATCATGGAGAAGCAGGCCTATGCCCTTGTTAAAGCAATCAAAGACTTCAGAATTTACATTTTATATTCACACGTGATTGCCTATGTCCCAAATGTTGTTGTAAAAGACATATTAACCCAAGAAGGATTAGAAGGCAAAAGAGGCAAGTGGATTGCTAACATTCTTGAGTATGACATAGAAATAAAACCAACCAAGCTAATAAAGGGACAAGGTTTAGCCAAACTGATGTCCGAAACAAACTTTCAAGCCTTAGACATCAACCAACTGGACAATGAATAGGAGCTGGCGACTCCACAGATCAGTGACACCTTTCTGTAATCCCCATGGTATACTGATATATGCTTTGTATTGTTAAACCTGTTTGCTCCCCCAGGATTGTCCAGGACCAAGAAGATATTTTTAAGAATGAAGGCTTTGAAATTTTGTGTCTTAGATGGTGCTTTATTTTGGAAGAATCATGAAGGCATATTGCTTAATTGTTTGACCATGAATGAAACTAATAATGTCATGAAAGAATTCCAAGCAGGGGACTGTGGAGGACATCTATATTGGAAGTCCATTGCTGATAAAATTTTAAGGGCTGGTTTCTATTGGCCCACTTTGTTTGCAGATATAAAGAAGTTTGCAACCTCATGCCACAATTGCCAAATCTTTGAAGGCAAGAGAAAGCTGCTCCCCTTGCCTCTGAAACCCATCTCAACTGAGAAGCCTTTTCAACAATGGGGTCTTGACTTCATTGGAGAAATCCATCCCTCTTCCTCAGGCCAACATAAGTGGATTCTAACTGCCACTGACTATTTCACCAAGTGGATTGAAGCCATTCCATGCAGGCAGGCCAATGACACCACCATTATCCAATTCCTTGAGTGCAATATCCTGTCTAGATTTGGCTGCCCTGAGAAGATCATCACTGACAATGCCGTTGCTTTCAAATCCAAAAAGATGATCAATTTTTGCCATAAATTTCACATTACCTTAGGCCACTCTACAGCCTATTACCCTCAAGGTAATGGCTTAGCCGAGTCATCTAACAAGAGCCTGATCAGTATTATCAAGAAGATCTTAGAAGAAAACAAGAAGAACTGGCATAGAAAGCTCACAAATGCCCTATGGGCAGACATATTATCAACCAAGAAATCCATTGGGATGAGCCCTTATGAGCTAGTATATGGCATGGAGGCTAGATTTCCTTCATCACTGGGCATTCCTATTATCAAGCTGCTGCAAGAGATTCAAGCTGAGCCAAATGATATACAAAGGAGGATAAACCAAACAATCCATTTGCAGCAGACAAGAGAGCAGGTCTATGACAGAGCTCAAATGTTACAAGAAAAGCTCAAAAGGATGTTTGATAAGAGGACTAAGGCTGAGAATTTCTGTGTTCGCAACAAAGTTCTAAGGTGGGACTCACGAAGAGAAGACAAGGGAAAACATGCAAAATTCGATTTCCTTTGGAGGGGGCCATTTGTTATTTCTGCTGTTCAAGGAAATAACACATATTTCCTCAAATCTGTAGAGGGCAGCACTGCTGAAGAAGGCCCTGTAAATGGCCGTATGCTGAAGCATTATCATGATCCCTTTTGTTGAACACAACGCAGCTTTGTATATATCTCTTTGTACATTGATATTTGTATATATCAGCACTTTTGTTTTTATTTTTGTAAACAGTTCGATTGTTAGAGGAGCAGCAACAAAGTTTGTGAAGAGACAGCCAATGCAAGTCCTCTATTTTTAATCTCTGTCTCTGCAGTAATCTCAGCAAAACAACAAGAGCAGCGTAGTCATATCATAGTGATTTATGTTAAAGAGAAGCTGTTTGCAGCTTGTAGTCTTCAAGTCAACAGTATAAAAAAGAAAGGAGGATTTTCACTCTACTTCAACACCCTTTCAAAGACAAGAAAAGAAGAGCTCCAGTTTTATTCCCTTTTTGTGTTTATTTCACAAGGCAGTGCTCAAGAAAAAGTGTATGCAATATCAAGCACGCAGAAGAAAGTAGGCGATGCTTTATTTTTCATAGTGTTTCAGATAAGGAGGAGTGTTGCATTCAGAAGTTAAAGTTCTAGTCATTCAGCAGTTAGAACGGAAGAGATTTTCAATTAACAACAACTACAGAGGATCAAGGCATTCTGACCTGCTGTTCTTGGCTTGTCACAAGGAAAAGCCATCCCCAAGTGGAGCCACTGTTAGCCTCCTGCTACAGCAGGCTAATCATATTTCATGATCGACATTTTTACATGCCAAATATGTCATACTTTGCTTGTTGCAATGCTCCATATTTGCTACAGAGGCCAAAGAAGTGTCCATGAGAGTGTGCTAGTCTAAGTACCACTGCTGTGTTCCATTTTTGATGGGTTGATCCATTTTAATGAGTTTTCAGTTAAGGGAGGGCCAAACAGCTTAATCTTGGCTTCCCTAGGTTTCAATTTCCTGTTGTAGAATATAGAGAATGAATATCTGTCCAAACAGCTTAATCTTGGCAGATTTGTAGATAGGTAGAGAAACAAGGGTGCTCAACAGCTTAATCTGAGCCCCTGGCTGCAATAAGTGTAGTTGTAGATAGGAGGACAGCAAGAAGAAAAGAACAAAAAGCTGGGTATGCTAGTTCAAGTGCACCCAAACCAAAAAGAAGAGAAAATGCTAGGTGAATAGGCTGGGTAGGTAGCTTTGTGGTTGCAGAATCATGGCTTGTGATCCATTTCATATTGTCAAGTGTTATATCTATCATATCACAAGTTGAAGGTGATTTTTCAGTTGGAGGACTTCATGAAATGCATGTCTAACTTCCCCTTCTCCCTCTTTCCCAAATCACTCACTAACTTCCCTAAAAGAGGTCAAGATCTGCTTGGTACCTCTTAGTTTCATCATTCTCCATATCATTTACCTTGGTGAAGATCTGCTTCACTCAAGTAATGTCCATATTGCTTCTATGAATCATTTTCCCCCTTAATAGCCTAAGATCTGCATACTTAACGCTCTCTAATCATTTGTCATGTTAACTATTAACTTTACTATGTAGCTCCCTATCTATTTCCCCTTCCCCTACTAAAACTATGTTAATAACTCCCCTATATACTTATCCCCTCCCCCTGGTTGAAAAATAACCATAAGTACATTTGGGAATTGCTAAGTTTACCTGAAACTGAGCAAGAGCCCTCACTTCCCCCCTCAAACCATCTTCCAAATGCATTAGGACCCCTTCCTATGCATAAAATCCCTCCTTTCATCTATGCAAACCCTCCATTATCCATGTTTTAACCTTTTTTCAAGGCTCAAAACCCTCTCGATATGCTTCGGACCCCTTCCGATGCATTAACAACCTTCCTCCGATTTCATTTTACCTTTCTTCAAAGGCAAAAAACCCTTCCGATGCTTTATAGCCCCCTTCTATACATATAAACCCTCCTCCGATGGATTCCCCCCCCCCCCCCGACGCGATATCGCTGTCGGAGGTAATAACAGTGCTGGCCCATATATATATGCCCCCATTCCTTTTTGCCCCGATGCGATATCGCTATCGGAGGCTTCCTCCATTATATTTTCCCATATATCCCACATATACTCTTTTTTATCGCAACTCCCCTTTTTTGTTTTATTGTTTAAACTCAAGTTTTTTATAGAACTTAAGTTATAACGTAAAAACCCGCATTTTTCAACAATATCACATCACAACCGTCCATCGCCCCCGCTCAGATCAACGGCCCAGATCTTGTCGGCGATCTCCCATTTCGGCGATCGCAATAATATAAAGTCCTGCCCCATGTCCCCGCCGATAGCGAAATGCCGATTTAATCGCGGCCGCCCATTCGGGCCCTCAGATCAACGGTCTTTATTAAGTCGCGGCCCCATATATAGCATTGCTTATTCTGGAACCGAAGTATTAATAAAATGCAGCATATAAAATTATCGGGTCCGAAAGGAGGCCTTTGTACAGCGAAATGGGAAAGCTCCGATATTCCAGAGCCGAAAAGTTATAAAGGGCAGTTTTAAGGGATTTCGGGCCCGCATATTGATTTCGTTAAAATCCGCCGATATGAAATCGCCGACGGACCGGACCTGATCTCCATAAAGAAAGGGCATATAAGCATTTTGGGTCCGCGGCATTTCGGAGGTTTTATATATTGGGACCAATGGTCTGCCCCGATGCGATATAGCGATATGATCTGGGCCGTTCGATTGGCCCGCGCCGGATCCAACGGCCACGATTTAAGGAAATGAATAGTGTTGCGGCAGAGCCAAAAATTCATCAATTTTGCAGTTTTTAAGGCTTTTCCGCCTGTTTAATGAAATAGGCCTTTTTCAAAGATTTAATCATGCGGTGCCCGCGCCCGCCCAATTACAAAGGAACGATGCTTTCCTCAGCCATTTTCAAATCGCTCCAAGCCCAAAATACTTCTAAATGCATGGTTTTCACATCGGCGGTCCTCCAATGATCCTCTAGTCATCCAGATTGCAATTTTTTACCATTTTTGAGGCATTCGCTGATCGGCAAGGGCTGATAACGACTCCAAAGGCGGCAGAAGGCTGAGCAGTGGCCATAAATGGGTGATTGGACAGTTCAAAGGCATTCGGAGGTCAAGAAGGGACCATGTGCATGTCAAAGAGTATCAGGGAAGCGACGGAGTGTGTCAGTAAAGATCTTCCAAGGCAGATGAAGCAAAAGGGACCCCAGCAGATTCAGTAAGGCATCATTGAGCTGTAATGGCTCACCAACTCACAGATTTTGGCCATTTAAGGCAGCAAGACCACTTGAAGACACAGATAAAGGTTTTCAAAGCAGATATTGGCAAACACATGAACCCAGTTATGTTTTTGGAGCAGCGCTGCTTCCTTAAAAGCACAGTTATCACACAGAGGACAGCGCGTGGCTCAAGGCACTCTTTCAGTCCATTTTTTGAAGCTGCAGGACCATGTGCAGCCCTAAAGAGCCATTTTGATGAGGCTGCTCCCTCATGAACACCTGTTTTAGATATTTTATTGCATTTATTTCCAGCACAACTTGGCATTAGAAGCAGTTATTGCACAGATCTCTTTTGAATCTGTTTTGATAGATATTTTGAGATATTTTCTCCCTTGACACCTGTTCAAGGGATGTTTGTAAATATTTTCTATTTAAACCACCCTCTGCACTATTTTAAGGGTTGGTTGGTCGATAACTTCCTCTCTAGACTTGCACTGTATTTTCTGAGAGTCTCTATAATCAAAGATCGCTAGAATGTTTGGGAGATGAACTGACTATTGTGTTTTAATGACTGAAGAGTGACTATGGAATCCTAACGCTTCTACATAGCCCAATAAGTGTTTCTTATCTCTGTTTACAGTTTATATGTGTTTATGCCGTCATTGTTTCACTATCTAAATAGCAGAAAGAAAGAATAGTTCAGAGCTCACTTAGTTGTATTCTGTTCTCGATTTCTGTGATTTATCTATGTTTTCCTCTGAATTAGTCCTAAATATGAATACTGATTTGCTCATATTTACACTAGTTCCTTCATATATGAATGTTGTTTAGGAATCCTTGATTGCTCCTATATAAATGTTCATTCACCTTCCCTCTGTTAGCATAATGAGAGCTACTTAGTGGCCTTTCATTCACTGACCTTCATTCCATCCTTATTCTAGCTTGATATTGTTTTATGTGTAGCTATCCTGCTCTGTATTCCTCTTGTGACCAAGAAAACGCAATAGCAAGCCTAATCCACGACTCCATGCCCAATGGTTTGAACTTCTCACACTATGCATCCCAACTCTGTTTGAAAGAATCCCCCATCCCACCAAAATCAAAACAAAACCCAAGAAAATCATAACTAGCCTAAAAATCAACCCAAAACAAAGCTAAATCCTAAAGGGAGAGCCCTCTCTGATTGCAGGTAGGCTAGGACCTGTAGTCCAAAGATTGGTTTGTGGTTACCTCGGCCGTATCCTTTAAGGAGCTTTAAGGACAACCTGAGTGATAACAGAAGGGAAAAGATCAAACTATGATCAACAAGCTACCTTTGAGCAAGAAATACACTAAAGCTTTAGGACTTGATGAAGCAAGGCAAGCTATTGTGAAAGTTTGTAGGGAGGCTCCAAAATAGGCAAAGGAAAAATTTTAGATGGTGGTTGTAGCTGCTATGACACCTTCTTATATTTAATGTTCAAAAGGAACTATTGCAAGTAGGTGGACCATATTTGATTTCAATCGCTCTACATCTTCCCCTATGTCTATATGAACTGTAGGTGTTGGTGGTCTATGTGGATGACCGTTTCCTTCCCTAGAATGTAATGTTTTCATTAATGGCATGCCTACACAATGAAATGCATTTCTTTGTCATAAGTGGGGTACTTTGAGACTGTGTCTGAAAGTGTCTCACTGTGGTGAGCCATTGGATTCCCATGTTGAGTAGGAATCACACTAATAACATAGTCGGAGGTGTCTGTCTCAATCTTAAATGGTTGTTGCAGGTCTAGTAATGTGAGAACTGGTGTAGAGTAGAGACGATGCTTCAACTTGGAAAACACTTGCTTTTTGGTTTCAGAAGAAAAAATATTTTCTTTCACTCTACCCTTGGTGACTTGACTTAAAGGCCAAGTGATATGAGAGAACCCCAACATGAACCTATGATAGAAATTGGAAAAATCCAAAAAGTTGTAGAGATATGTTAGATTGGTTGGGGCTAGCTAATCCCGAATGACTTATATATTGGCTAGGTCCACATGTACACTGTGCTCATCAATGATGTACCCCAGATGTTGAACCTGGGTCAGGCCAAAAGTGCATTTCTCAAAGTTAGAACACCACTTGTTTTGTTGCAATTTTTGAAGGACCTGTCGAATATGGTGGAGGTTCTCTTCCAAACTATGGCTGAAGATCAAGATGTCATCTAAATACACCACCACAAATTCATTGTTGAGGTGTCGCAAGATGTAGTCCATTAGTCTCATGAAGGTTGTAGGGGCATTCATCAATCTGAATGGCATGCCCAACCATTTGAAAAGGCCCTCCTTGGATCTGAACGCAATCTTCCACACATTGGAGGGTTTGATAGGCACCTGGTGATAACCTAACTTCAAGTCAATCTTGCTGAAATATTTTTCCCCCTTGAGCTGGTCCATAAGGTCATCAATCCACGAGATTAGGTACCTATTCCAAAAAGTGATCTTGTTCAACACCCGATAGTCAATACAAAGTCTATAGGTCCCATCCTTCTTCTGTACCAATACAATCGAGCTCCCATGGCATGATGAACTTGACCTAATCTTCCATTTCTACAATAGTTCCTAAATCTGCCTCTTGATCTCATTGTTCTCCAGAACAGGGCATCGATAGATCAGTCCATTGGGTAGCAGCGCATCTAGGGTCAGATCAATGGAATGCTTGACGTGACAATGTCGAGGTACCCGTGTAGGTGAGGCGAAAATATCCATGTACTCCTCCACTACCTTATCCATTTGTTGTTGCTGTGCAGAGGAGCCCTACCTAGAAGTCTTGGCCACAACCTTCTTCTTTCCCCAAGGGCGAATCATAAGGAAATGGTCTGGGAAATGATCTTACTTCATAGCTTTGCAGTGATCAAAGAGATGGTGGCAGGCGGGGCTACCTCTAGTATCCTGTAAAACTTATTGGCCAAAGTAATAATCACAGAACAAGCTATAGACCCATATACAACATGTTGCAGCCACAAGTATGGATTTCCTAATAATGCATCACAAATTTCAAGAGGAAAAACATCACACAGTACCTCAACCATGAAGGGATTGAGGTTATAGGGAATGTGGCACTGTTGGATGATGCAGAGATGTCATCCTTGGTGAAGCCACCCAATGGTGTACAGTTGTGGATATGATATAGTATTTTTGCCTAGCTGCTACATGACCTCTACTGAATTGAGGTTCTTTTGGCTCCCATTATCGATAATAAATTGTAGCGGAGAACCCTTCACCCACATTTGTGAGTGGAAGAGGCATTCCTCCTCCTCTCGATCTTCAGGCTCAATCTTCTGGATCTTGGTGGTGGCCACAGTGGCACTGGGCTCTACATCAATGATCTACTTCCCTTTTTCATTCCCCTTATCGATTTTTGATTCAGATTTAGAACATGTGTCTGATTCAGAGGTCTTAATCTCAGCCACTAGTTACTACTTGGCTCAACACTCACTTGTGTTGTGAGTGGAGCTCTTATGGAACTCACACCATTTTCCCATGTCCTTCTTTGTCTTCATCATTTTTTTCTTTACTTTTGGCTTCGACATGATCTCATGGGTAGCTCCAACTTGGCTCTATCCTTTGCTCTATGGTTTTGGGACGCATTTTCCTTGCTTTGGATTCGCTGATCCAAAGTCCCGCTTCTTCCATTTAAACTTCTGCTCAATCTTGATAATGCATCGGTACAACATGTCGAGCAAGGAAATGTCCAAGAACTCCATCATGTCCTAGATGTACTTGTGTAGATAGTCGCTATACTTGAGTACCAAATTCTGTTCAGTGTCCTTGATACCCAACTTTGTGCGAAGGGTATGGAAAATATTTGTGAACTCTGACACATCTTGGTCTCTTCCTAGCTGTAGCGTTATCCACTTTATGTATTTATCTTCATAGCTCCCGACAAGGTAATATTGCCCCTTGATGGCATCTCAGAAAGAATCTTAAGTGGGTGCGGTTGAAAACAACAAGGGTTCACTCTCGTATTTTTGTTCATAGTAGGTTTCCCCCTAGTGCTTGATGTGTGGGGCGACTTTGAGAAGTGAAAAAGTAATATTTTCCTGATTGGAAAAGTAATGAACTAAAAAATATCATTCCAATGGATTTAACTATCTATCTACGATGTCTGCATCTACCAGTCCCTCAAATATGGGCATATCAAAGCTAACTTGTACCTTAAAAGGAATGGCACTTACTGAGTGGTTGTTGGATGAAGATGTTTCACTTGTGGGTAGTTGTCGAAGGATCTGGGTAAAGTTATCCATCATCACATTACTCTGTCACTCAAGGGCTTCCTTGAGCAAAATTTTGAACGGATCTCTTGCCCCCTTGTCTTTCGTTTCTTCCACCATGGGAGCTTGTCAGGGTTTGCAAGGCTAATCTTGCAATAGTTCAACCAGATTGAGGCCTAACTCCTTATACCCTGACCTCAGTGGGGACATGCAAAGAAAAACATAGAAAGAGTAGGCTGCTCTGATACCACTGATCTGAACTTAAACAAGAAAGCAACAAATTATAGATATAATCATAAAGACAGAGATGCATCAGAAAAACACTTCATTTCATTAATAGAAACATACTAAACTATGCTTACAAACATAAGGGAAATAAGATAGCTCGGGCGATGGTAGCTTATCTCTCAGAAGAGATGTGGTGGTTACATGCCAACTGAATTGTGTTACAATAAGGCTCAAGGGCCTATTTATTATTGGAAAACTTGAGAAAACCCTAAACAACCAAAACCATAACCCCAAGAGATGTAACACCAAGATTTTGTGGGCCTCGTTGGGATTAGTTAGGCAGTGAATTTTCTAGGGTCGTAACTTGGTCATATTATCTTCATTTGGCACATACGATACCTTGGTGGAAAGGTTTCTCTGAGTGCTACAAGGTTTTTCTTAGGCCCTTGCCTATGGCTATGGGCCTGCCACGGACCTCAAAAAAACGTTGTTTAGGGCGTCAAAACTGCTCCAGAAGTTCAAGACCTAAAAAATTACTAAAAATAGTAAATGTTGAAATAAACAAGGAAACAGATGAAACTGATTGGAAGGTCTAGGTTGAATAGGCGGGTAACCAATATCTACCAGGATCACATGATCAAAAATAATGTTTCATTATTCATTTGGTAAGTTCTTCTATTATGCGTAAATGAGATTAAATAGTTACTCCTAAGCCTAGTTTGCATAAACTTTTATAGGATTGTATCTTGTAGTTATTAATTACATGAATAGAAATAATTCTTCCTAAGGAAAACTTGCATCAACTTATATAGAGTTGTATTTTTCTCTTGTCCATGGAATGGAAAGAAATGAAAACTTTTATTATGCTAGGGATCTACTTTAGTGAGTTAAATCATGGTGCACTACATTTTATTTCTATTGATGGTGTTCAACTTGCCAACATTCGAGGAATCTCCCCGATATGAAGCCCCAATTAGACCTCACACTGTTTGGTGTAGGATTCCCATCTGGTATAAAGGCGTAGTTGCCAAATCCTTAAAAAAATTTCCTTGGCTCTAGCTATCAACACAAGAGAGTGATGCAATGGTGTCTTCGAAAAGCAAGGGGAGTGTGCAGTGAAATTGTGTCTACGTTGTTCTACTACAAAGGGGGGAGAGAAAAGTGAGGCTCTAAGTGAGAGGCAATATTGCCACCCAGGAAGAGACACACATGAACTAGAAGAACCTATCTAACATCCAGAAAAATATTCCACAACGGATGTGATAGTCGTTACAACCAAAAGAAAGGAAACATCCATCTAACATCCAGTGGAATAGTCCACAGCAGATGACGTTCATTACAATAAACAAACAAAGAAATATATGTCTAGTATCTTGCAGAATAGTCCAAAAGTATCAGACAATGAGAACAACCATTACAACACATTCTTAATAAGATAAGCACTAAAATAACTGAAATCGTTCAACTATATTAGTACATGTGAAAGCAAACATGAAATAAAAAAATACATAGAATAGTCTTACAAACATTCATAGTCCATGCATGAAGAACGTGCTGGCCTTAAAAGGCTTATATTATTCAATAAAAGTTCCAAGACACATGTTTACAATGTACATCACTAGCACCACTAGTGGTACATTGGAGCCACTCCTTTCTCCTCAAAGAACTAGATGATATCTCTAATGCCTTGCAGGAGGAGCCAAGGTGAAATGTATTTTGCTGATACAATGAGGGGGTATATATAACCAAGGGGTGATGCTTCCCCCTTGTGACTCTTTGACTCCCCTCATGACTGTTGAACTTCCTATGACTTTTCAACTTACATGACTCTTCATATTCATGTGTGTCCTTTGTCATTCCACTTTACAATATATTTGATTACAATATACATGGTCCACACTAGTGATGTGACATATGACAACTCATGACATGACTTGACATGGCACTGTTGACATGGACTGGCTTGATGATGTGGCAATGTCAAGTCACTGCTGTCGCTGAGTGTTGGATGTCTTCTTGGATATGCTTTCTCTTCTCCTTTCCATAGCTTGGTGATGTGAGGTCTTCAATGATCTTAAGTCTTGGAAAGTTGTTGCAAACTTGTGTCCCTTTGCTTCCTCTTGATAGGTCTGGCTGTAAGTTAAGCTACAAGAGAGTCTTTAGGCATTATTCCCTCCTTCTTCTCCTTATTCATCATCGCGCCATGACTTGATAGTTTACCTATTCTTGCAATTCACTCATGATGGGATGACATCAATCCAAAAACTCCCTAGTCTAAGATGATGCATTATTATCCATGAACTTAGCCTGGGACAAGTGACAGACTAGGAAAAAGTGCCCAATGACTGCACATTGTACAGTTTCGGCTGATAAGGAAAGAGTTTAATCACTGATACTGCATAAAGCACAGCTCAGGCTTGACTTGGGAGCTTTTCTACACAGTGCTCACTGAGGAGAAAAAAATTGTAGTTCCCACCAAGGGAAAAAATTGTGCAATTCAAGTAGGTAGTGGCTACTGAGGGATGAGGTGAGGATAGACTACATTGTTTCAAGAGGCAAGGGGGGATTGAGCAGTAGAGAGGCTTGTAGGAAAAACCTACACAGTTTCTGAAGGCAGTGAACTCCAGCTAAGGGAAGGGCACTAGAGGAAGAATCTGTGTAGTTTTGGAGGCCAAGGGAGGCTAGCCTCTATGTGCACTACATATTTCCAGCAGGAAAAGGAAAATCATGAGGGTTGAAGGTGTGTAGTGTGCAGTTCAAGGTAGATAGAGAGGCACAACTACGCAATTTTGGAGGTCAAGAGGGGTTGTTGGACTATAGAATTGCGCAGAATAACAGACCTGGAGAACATTGACTGTGCACTGCGTAGTTCCAAGCAACAAGGTCACATCCAAGAGGGTTGATACTATGTAGTGCGTAGCTCAGTTAGAGCTCGGTGAAGCTAAGTTGCCTGGTCGGGAATATTTTATGAAAATGGCTAAGTTCAGGAAGGGAGATGGACTTGTGATCAACTAGAATTGTGATCACACACTTAGCATACTTTGATGAAACAACAACATAGATCATTGAAAAAATAAAATAAAGTTCTCCCCTCTATGTGACTTCCTCATGTCAAGATGCGACAAGTGTGACACTTAAGATAGACTTTAGGACAATAGTGATGACACTTGTGCGACAATGCTCAAGACCTTATGTATGAGTGTTAGCAATGTTTACATGGTTAGGACAACTCATATACACAAATACCAACCTTTGAAACCACCAAAAAAGGCTCGCAAACATTATACAATAGTCAAACATGCCGAAAGATGATAGTTAATCCAATAAAGAAAAGGGGTCAAAGAACTTTAAGAAAGCTCATGGAATGAGCTTGATAGCTCACAACAACCAAGGGAAAGACTAAGGAAGGCTTTGAAATTTTTGTGCAAGAAAACATTTTGGATGGTGTTGTAGCAACTACAACATTTGGTGACACATTGGTTGAACTCAAGCTTCTTTGTCTTGGTTAGTTTCTCCCATGCAAGGCCTTGGCTCCTCAGGGAGTATTCATTCATCGTGCATATCACTTTGGCCTTCCCACTTATCCATTTGGTATACATGGTTCCCCGTATACCTTTTTAGTTGAACACAACATAAGATTTAACATAATCACAATGTTTAAAGTTAGGAAGGATAGTTTAGCTCGGGAGCTTAAGATTTTTAGAGTATAGTTTTTCATCTTTGGTGTTGCTCCACTACCACCATGCCTAGACAGTATCCTAGCAGAGTCATGCAAAAAGAAAAACATTGCTCCGCTACTAGCGATCCTGGATAGTACCTTGGTGGAGTTGCTTGCTTCACCTCTATCCGTAGGAAGCCTTTCTCTTCTTTCGCCTTTCTTTATTTATTTAAAGAGAATTGTGCATCGACATTTATTTATTTTTGGGGCGGAAGAGGGATCCAGACTTATTGAGAGAAGTGTAGATACCTTTGATTTAGGTTTTCTCATTTAGATTTCCCCCCTTCTATGTTTCTACTAATTGGATAAGCTTGAGAACACCAACAGAAAAAAATAAGTATGGACATGAGGTTTCTGAACTAGCCATGGGTTCATATTTGGACCAAAACTCTCCTAACAGATGGATCGTATTTTCTGTTGGAACTTCATCGGCCAAAAAATGTAACCAACACGAGGAAGATGGAAAGAAGGATAGCCAGATGTTCTATTGTCACAATATACTTTAGATTTCAGCCACACACACACTTAGAAGCCACAACGTAATCAAACACAACACTTATTCACATGAAAAAACCAACTCAAAATTAAAGAAAAGAAACAAATAACAAACAAAAAAAATACTATGTACATACTATGGGGCACAAACCCATATATTCATTGAAAATACTGCTTTAAGTCTTGGCCATTGACAAGGTGATCTGGTGGATCAAAAATATGCACAAATTTCAAACTTTTCGGAATGGATGGAAACTTGAATGGTTGCATAGATCTCGTCATTCTAAATTTGACGCAATTAGTTTCGTGGAAAATTGATGTTGTATGCTTCCAAAAACGCGATCTGTTCATTTGGGGAAACACCAATTTTTTTTATGTAGGGCTACTGAGTTAGCAGTCCATACAAATGACTGAGTCTACTAATGTGGCATGCTGATTGGACTTCCTTGGCTAATGGTGGATCAACACGTGGCATCTAACTGTGTGCATGGATGGCACAAATTTATTGGTTGACTGTTTGAAGTTGCCAAATGAATGGATGCCACATGGCCCAATGTGAGGCTGCCATGTGGCATACCATTAATGGAAAAAAAAATTATTAAGGGTGAACAACACCCCACAGGGTTCGAAACCGAGAATTTCTTCAAAGTAACCGTGACCCTCACCAACATGCCACATCATGAGTCTTGTTATGGGTTACAACAAAAACATATTTATGTTTTAATACAATATGCATTTAGGTAGTGGACTAGCTTTGAGCATCTAGCCTAAGGTCCCATACGACCTCCATAAGACCGAGAATCAGGAGCTAATTCATAGGGGCCAACCTAGGGTCATATGACCCCGATGTGACTGAGGGTGCAGAGGAGACAAGGACCAAACAAAGGCCCCAAAAAGTCAGCCGCCAACGTGGTCTCATTGGCGCCATGTGACCGAGAATTTTGGAATAAGGGGCTAATGGCGAATTTAATGAGACTTCAAACTGCTCTGGAATTCAGCTAAATTTTTGCTCCGTTAGGAATTTTTGGGGCAGATTTGTAGGACAGTTAGCAGACATGTGATTTCTAGAACGAATATTAGTAAAACTTGGGAAGATCACGACTTTCTCAGTTTTTGGTCTTATTGGGAGCAGAAAGAGGCTAGACAGGGGTTTTTGATAGCTCTGAAGCCATTGGAGATCTTATTGAATCCTTATGAGAACTATAACTTTATTTAATCACTATTTTTATGAATATAATGATATAGGCCCAACCATTGGAAGCTGGACTAGGAGACGTAGCCCAGGAGAGGTGAACTCCTTCATCACTTGTTGTTTTGTGTTTGTTGTTATGATGATATTGTCTACATTATTATGAAAATTATGAAGTTTTAATTCATGTTTAATTGTTTATGAATTGACATAAGAGACTTAAAACTCAAATTTATCACTTGCAATTTTATATAAACCGCACGTCATTTCATATATAGATCAGTTTGGTATCATAGCTTAGGTTCTTCGTTACTATGAGGGATTAATTTATTTGCAAGTGTTTATGATCCTTACAAGGTTGAGGCTCAAGGGAGGAGAAGGAAATATTGTAGTTATAGGTCCTCAAGTTGGGACAAGGACAAGGAGAGCAAATTTTCCACAATCTCCACCACAAAGTTCACCTCAAATTGTACTTGAAGCTTTAGCAAGCATGTCACATGAAGGAGGGTCTGATAATATGTCAGAGTATGAGAAGGCTTTCAGAAAATCATTCTTTCACTTGAACCAAATGGTGAAAGTTCTCTATGAAGAGAGAAACACAAGATTTCAATGTGATATCTCCAAGCCTCTAAAGGGAGAGGGTTCTTCAGAAGGAAAACGGGGAGATGACGACAAGCCTCCAAAAGGGAATGGTGACAAACCACCTATGACACCACCATTCTCTTCACCTACATCCTCACCACCATATTCACCATCTTCATCTTCCACAACAACCCCTTCACAAACACCTCCACATTCTCTAAAGGGACATGGTAACACTCCATTTTTGAAACTTGACATAAAATTTTATTTTCCTATGTATGATGGAGAGGTAAATGTTGAAAGGCTAGATAATTGCATATGTCATCTTGAAGTGTTTTGTAGGATTCAAAGGATCAAGGATGACAACACCAAGATTTAGCTTTCCTCATTAAGGTTGGAAAGTGCAGCTCTTATTTGGTGGGAAGCCAAAACACAAGAGGACATGAAAAATCATGGTAAGATCTTAACCTCTTGGAATAATTTTGTTTCTTAATTGAGAAGACAATTTTATCCTTTAGCATACATGCAGAAATTTATAATGGATTGGTAAAATTTTAGGCAAGGAAAAGGACAAAGTGTTCAAAGCTATACTCAAGGGTTTAGGAGAAGAGCACTAATATTGGGTGTAGATATGTCATCTAAAGACACTTTGTTAAAATATATTGGAGGTCTACATAGTTACCTAAGGGACATTATTCTCATGTTCAATCCCACAAATTTTGATGAAGTTTGTGTATAAGTCACACATCTAGAAGTAAGATAGAAACATATTTCAGATGAGAAAAGTGAGATTTCCCTTGAAACTGGCGAAAAAGGAAAGGGATAGTTTAAGGGAAAAGGGAATAAGAATTCTTCTATTAAAATGGAAAAATAAAGACTCACATGAAAAAAATGTTTGAAAGATGGCCACGACAAAGACCATTGTTGGAAACTTCATCCAGAGATGAGACCCAACAAACTTAAAAACAAGGAGGAGAAAACAACTACAATTATAGAACATTACTTAGGTTTTGATTAGGGAGATGAAACAAAGATTACAACAATGGGTTTGAAAGGTAAGAACATAGAAAGCACTAGTTCTTCAATTTTGTCCAATGATACACAAAATGATGAAACAAGAATTGAACTTTTCCATGGTAGAGTTTTTTCTAAACATACCAAAATTGACACACTATTTGATAGTGGTTCTCAAGCAAATTTGATTTTTGAAGACTTAGTCAAGAAATTAAATCAAGAAATTATTCCACATCCAAGACCTTATCCTTTAGGCTTGATATGTAGGAATGTAAATTTGTAGGTGACAAGGTAGTGCATCCTTAGATTTACAATCACTGCAAACTTTCTTTATGAAGTTAAACTTGATGTAGTTCTACTTGAGATTTCTAGTATTGTTTTGGGAAACCCATATCTTTATGATAGGAGAGAAATATTTTATCGCCATGAGAATAAGTATCACTTGTTCAAGAATGGAATTGAGTATGTAGTTAGAGCGCATCATAAGAAGATGAGTTTGTCTCTTATGCATGCTAGACAAATGAAGAGAATTGTGAATGCAAGTCAAAAAATTTCTTTGTTAATGTTCAAGCATCAAGATGTTGTTAATGAGGCCTTTCAAGGAAATGCATCAAATGAAAAATATGATTTCATTAAGGTTTCTAATGGTTGTGATAAGTTGTTTTTGGTTTCTAATATGTTGCCTCCTGAAAGAGGTAAACAAGATGAGGAAAAATCGCAATAACATACATCATTGTTGAACAATTATGGGAACAAGATGTCGGTGCTAAAGAGTGCAAAGGTCAAAGAGAAAGTGCCAAAGAAATTTGACAAAAAGATAATTGGTACCACAAGTTCTTCTTGGGGGTTTCAAAATGGTGCATGGCGATGGCGAACACACTTCGTCAAGAGTCGAGCAAAGCACAAGGCAAGACAAGCTAAACATTGTCATGTCGACAGTGTTCGAGGTGAGAAGAATTTCAAGTTGTTTAAGTTTCCTTTGATTGACGACCGAGGGAGAAATATGTTTTTTCCTTCAAGGACAGTATTTTGTTATGCATATTCTCAGAAATTGCAACAAGATGGTATCTACAACAACAAGAAAAGGTCTCCAAAATCAAGGAAAAAGATCAGTTTTCATGAAAAGCTCGAATTGTTGAATTCAGGCAAATTCTAGTGGGTTGAGACTGAGAGGGTGAGGGAGTTGTACACTCATCTAATTGTTCATTAATAAAGATATTTTTGGGTCCAAAATCTTCCAGTGGGGAGGAGTGATCTGGGGGATAAGAAATATGCTCAAATTTCAAAATTTTCAAAATGGCTTGAAACCAAAACGAATGCATAGATATCGTTGTTCTGAATTCGGTGCAATTCATTTCACGAAAAGCAGACATCGTATGCTCCTGGAAACGCGATTTGTTCATTTGGGGAAACAACAAATTTTTTTATGCAAGGTTTCCTAGTCAATAGTCTGTACAGCTGACTGGGCCTACTGATGTGGCATACAAACTACACTATGATGGCCAATGGTGGATTGACACATGGCAACTGATTGTGTGCATGGATGACATAATTTTATTGGTTGATTGTTTGAAGTGGCCCAAAGAATGGATGCCACGTGGCCCAATGGGAGTCTACCACATAGCATCCTGGTAATGGAAAAAAAATGTTAAGGGTGAACAACACCCCACAGGGTTCAAAACTGAGACTTCGTTCAAACTAACCACGACCCTCACCAACATGTCACATCATGAGTCTCGTTATGGTTACAAAAGAACATATTTGTGTTCTAACAGAATGCGCATTTGGGAAGGGGGCCAACCTAGGGTCATATGACCCCAATGTGACTGAGGGCATAGAGGAGACAAGGACTAGACAGAGGCCCCCAAAAGTTGTCCCCGAATGTGGTCGAATGGGTGCCATGTGACCGAGATTTTCAGAATAAGGGGCTAATGGTGAATTTAATGAGCAATCAGCTAAATTGTTGGTCCATTAGAGATTTTTGGGGTAGATTTGTAGGACAGTTAGCAAACAGGTGCAATTTGTAGAATAAATAGCAGTAAAACTTGGGAAGATCATAATTTTCTCATTTTTTGGTCTTTTTGGGTGCAGAAAGAGTCTAGATAGGTTTTTGATAGATCTGAAGCCATTGGAGCTATTATGAAAGCAATTTGAGAAATTTAACTTGATGTAATCACTATTTTTATGAACATAATGATATAGTCCCAAGCATTGGAAGATGGACTAGGAGATGTAGCCTAGGAGGGGTGGCCTCCTTCATCACTTGTTGTTTTTGTTTTTCTATTATGGTGATGTTGTTTGCATTATTTTAAAAATTCTGAAGTTTTAATTCATGTTTAAGTGTTTATGAATTGACATAAGAGACTTAAAACTCAAATTTTATCACTTACAATTTTATATAAACCTCAAGCAGTTTCATATACAAATCACAGGGAGAGAGTCAATATTCTCGTCAAGTGTTTTATGATGATAAGTGTGATGACCAAGCTTCTCGTATATTGTGTATGGCTAAATCCACATGGACTAAAACTTAATGTGTTTACCTTTGTCCTTGTGGTCTTTATCCCAATTTAAGACTAAGTTACCCACATTAAAGATTTTTTTCCCTGCAGACTTCCTGTCAAACCACCTATTTATATGACTCTGGTGAAGTGAAAAATTATCTTTAGCTTTCAACCTTTCTTCCCATATCTTCTGCAAAGTGTCCATCTTACGATGAATTAAAAGACAGGGCTTGCCTTGGGACTCTTGTGACAGTTGGAGAGAGGGAAAGTAGATGTTTGGTGGGAGGATAGCTTCTTTTCCACACACCAAGAAGTAAGGGGAGGTGTTCAAAGAAGGTTTAGGCGTGACTCGGTCAACCCATAAAGAATTCACTAAAGCAGAGTGACAATTTTGTTGTTCATAAAATATGGTCTTTTTGATTATACAAATAAGGGTTTTGTTCATGGATTCAGTAAGACCATTCCCCTGCGGATAATAATTAGCTGAATGCTTCTATATAATACCACTATCCAATGAAAAATCATAAATTCTTAACAATTAAATATATGTTGCATTGTCCAAAACAAGTGACATAGGAAAGTCGAACCTAGAAATAATGTTCTACTACAGAAAGTTGATGGCTTTCTGACAGTTCACCTATTTTAGCGGAACTGCCTCAGTCCGCCGTGTGAAATAGTACGTAGAGGTTAGAATATAGTGATGTTACTTTGATTAGTGCGGGAAAATTTCCCCAATAATATCCAAGCCCTACTATTGAAAAAGTTCTTCCACTACAACAGGCTGCAGTGGGGCTGCTGACTTCTATTTTCTACCTGCACACTTTTCGCAAATCGGACACTTGCGAACATAGGCATGAGCATATTTGAATAATGTAGGCCAGTAAAAGTCAACCAACATAACCTTATTTGTTGTAGTGTTTCCTACAAATTGTCCCCCTAGCTGGTCGATCATGGATATCATGCAATACCTTTTCTGAATTGTGCACCCCCAAACACCTGAGCATTAATCCATTGTGGTGCTTTCTCGGCAAAACCCCATGCACTAGTTGATATGATAATGATTTAAGTTGTAGTTCCCTCTTCTACCACATGGAAAAGTGAGAGAAAATTGTTCCATGCTTGAGGTATTGGCACACATCCATGTACTAAGAGTTTGTGTTAGTAGTGGGGGAGGCTTGCTCAACGTTATACATTTCAATCTCTTGCTCCCATCCTATAAGCTCTTCTTCTTCCTCTTTCATGTTTACTTCTTCTACTACTAATTGGAAAATACCATGACCCTTGATTGTGGGAACTAAATTGATTTCTAGATCATATTCTTGTAACCCAGTCATCCAGTTTGCCTTTGTTTCACCCAGCTCTTGTTGAACAAGCAGTGAGCTGACTGCTGGGTGTGGAACAAATATAACACAACGGTTCTTTAATAGATAGGGTCTCAAGTGCTTTAATGCCTTGTACACTACATAAACTTATTTTTCCATGATGGGGTAGTTAAGCTCTAGTCCTTGAAAACTTGCACTCATGAAGGAGATAGGACATTCATTGTTTAACTCATCTTTCTGAGTAAGTATAGCAGAAAGAGAGGTATCAGAAGAAAAAATGTAGAGCAGGAAATATTTAGCAATGTATGGGATGTACAATGCGGGTGCTTCTAGTATAGATTGTTGATATCGGTGAACTCGTCCTTTTCCATTATATCCCATTTATAAACTATGACCTTCTTCACCATCTCTTGTATTGGTTTAAAAATCTGAGCATAGTTAGAGATGAACTTGTGAAAGAGGTTGATCTTCCCCAAGAAACACTACATGGATTTCTTATTCACTGGGAAGGGAATTTTTGTGATAGTCCTAACCCTATTCGGGTCTACTTTGATCCCATTCTTAGCGATAATGTTTCCCAAGAGATTACCCTCAGACACTGCAAAGATACTCTTCTTTGGATTCAAGGATATCTCATATTTGTGACATTGCTTAAAAATCTTCTTCAAATGGCATAGGTTGTCTGACCTCTATTTAGAAAATATTGGTACATCATCGAACTAGACCACTACACTCTCGCCAATGAGCCCATGGAAGGCGATGCCCATTGCACATTCGAATGTTGCACCAGTGTTGACTAGCCCAAACGACATTTGTCGAAATGTGAATGTGCCCCACTTCATTCTAAAAGTAGTTTTTAGTCTATCATGCTCTGCCACAAGAACTTGGTTATATCCTGGAAATCCATCAAGAAAAAAAAACATTATGAACCTCGATACTCTTTGTAGTATTTTCTCCATGGACAACACAAGGTAGTTATCCTTGTTCGAGGCATGATTGCGATTCCAAAAATATACACACATGCGGATATCACTAGACTTCTTCCTCACATGAACCAAGTTTGATACCCATGTCGAATGTCACACCTTGTATATGATCTAAGTATTCAACATTTTTCTCAACTCCTTTTGCATGAGAGGCTCAAGCGTTGGATGAACTTTCCTCATTTTTTGTTGAAATGGCTTGGCCCCTTCCTTGATTGGTATTACATGCTAGATAATTCATGTGTCATATGTCTTGAGTTCATCGTACGTCCATGCAAAGACATCATGGTACTGCTTGAATAAGCGGATGAAGGCTTCCCACTCTTGTTGTGTACAACAAGTATCGAGATTGACATATTTCAGATCTTTCTCATTTCCCAAGTTTATTTTCTCATGCCATAGAGTGGAATGGTGGGTCTTGGCATTAACGGGTCCCCAAAAGCAGTTCTGTAGATCATACAACTTCTCTAACGATACCATACCCTTGGGGATGAGGTTCTCTTTACTTGCATTGGTTACATCCTGGATTTCCCTTTCGTGCTCTTCCTTGTCAATCACTGTGTCTTTGAACATGTCAATGTTCGCCATAAAATATAGTATCTATTGGTCATCATCAAAATCATGTAAATTAGTGATATTATCCAGGACTGAAGGTTTATACAAAATTTCAATAGAAAAGTCGTCCCTTAAAGGTGACATCCTAGGAGTAGCATTTGTTGAGGCATCCATAGCTTCATTACACATTCTTGGAATGGAAATAATATTAAAACATTGGAAATGTGAGAAGAGTCACCATACCTCTTGTTGATAACTTTTAAGATGAGGTGACACACAATGTATGGTGTTACATACCAAACGCACCATGATTTCTCAGTCACCTACCACTTTCAGAATGGAAATGTTGAGGTCAATGGATTTTTGTAAGCCTAAATGAGTTCTTCATATTGTACAGTGTTATTCATGCACTCGAATTCCAAGTGGATAGAGATGAAATGTTTTCTCTTCAACAGGTCTATAAAATGCAACCAGCTCCAGAGCCCTCCTCCGTTTTGGAACCATCAAAAAACATAGACCACATATCATATGTACAAAGACTTCTAATTTCACTACTACTACTACTACTAACTGTACATAGTTCATTATCAGTAGCTGGACAAGGAAGGAGATCTAACTGTGTGTCTGGTGGGGCTAGGGATGGCTCTGCTAGATAACACCCTAGATTTGTTTCCAAAAAATAATTGCCAAATAATAGTTCTGTGAAATCCATTGGCTTCTTCTTCCTTTTCAAAGGATTAACCATGTGCTTCATGTATCTCTTTTATTCTACCCAGATCGGATTTCTCTTTCCCTTGTACAAAATCCATAGGTGTGACCAATCTATGGAAAAGTATCCTTGAAGCTTGCTAGACAAATCTCTGCTTAGTAACACTCTGTATGCTTTCAGAATGTCCATAATCACTATGTTAATACTTTGGTGGACTCGTCCATCACATGATAGATGAATGATAACATCTTTGAGTCCATCAAGTTCCTAGACATGATTTCTATCTGACTGAATAATTTGTGCATCTGTCCCTTCCCATTTAGCATTGATCTTCTTGGAAATGGATAATGGCATGACATTCACCAATGCTCCCAAACCAACCAAGAAATTGTGTACATTGAAATTGAAGATTTCAAGCATTAACAAGAACAATGGGCAAAGTGTACTTGCATCCATCGTAAGTGCATTAAGTACAGATGTGAGAGTATCAGGAGACTTACTAGATCCCTTCTCCAAAGTGGTAGCATTACCTATAGTGCCCGTAGAAGGATGTCATGCTTGCTCGTGATCTTTGTGATTTCGAACATGGAGATGTTTGCATGAAGCTTATTCTTATCATCCAAAATGTTATAATCCATAGCGAGAAGACTAACTGAGGTGTATGAGGATGGAACTTGGTTTGTGGTTTCTGTGGGGTAATTATGTCCCTACTGCTATCTCATTGATACTGCTTTCCTAGACTTGCTCTAAGTGTTTTGTGTTGAGTTAGACGATGGATTGATTTTACTTAACATGTTTTCTTTGAATTTTCTCTTTGGAAACTCAATTATGATGCTCAACCCTTGGCTTCTTAGGTTGTATCGGTTGTTCTACTTCTAGGTTGAACCGCCACTTAGAGGGTGCTTATCAATAGTAGTCTTTTGGGTTGTGAGAACACAATGAGACATGTTCACTACATACCCAACACTTGGAGCTTCATCAACTGCAATAGCTTCTTCCTTCTCTTCAACAAGCTCATTGCACTCCTCAGACATGACTTAATCAACAAAATACGCAACCATTCTTCTCATGAGTTGGTTCCATTATGGGCACATCTTTTCTAAAAGATTCTCATTATGAAACGTACAATACGAATCCGTGCCAATTTTTTCAATATCCAAGAGAACATTGGAACTCTAAGTAGACTTTCTCAACTAGCTATTACTACTGCTGGAAGTTGAATTCCTTCTGAAAAACGACTTGGGGGGCTTGCTGCTCATGGTAGTCTCGCTTATCCTCTATTTGAGTTTAGCCATTTTAGTGGTCAAGGACTTGACTAGATGAGTTGGGCTTTCAAGATCATTTGGTTCTTTCTCCTTAGCCTTCCTCACGGAGTCTTGAGACCTCTTAACCCATGCCCTTGGAGTCTTTTGTTGATTCATCATCCGAAATGACTCCAATAGCCCACAAGCCCTTCTTAATGGAAATAGCATTTTCATAGTTTTCTGTCAATATATGCCTCGCAGTTCGCTTTACAAAATGTGCAATATTTGCTGGCAAGGTAGACGTGTAGTAATCTATGCAGATAGATTCATGAGGTTTTGTATTGTTGGATTTTTTTTCAAGATGTGATTGATCTTCTAATTGAAATCTTCAACTTTTTCCTTTTTCTCCATCTTAAGATTACCTAACTCATTTAATAACATGGCAGGGGTCTTATCTTCAGTAAATGTTTTAAGAAAGATCTTTTTCAATCCCCTCCAATTCTAGATGGAGTTTGGAGGAAGGTTGTGATACCATAAAACTACTCTACCATCCAAGTTACATGAAAAAAGTATACATGAAACATCATTGTAATGTACCTCAAGTGTCTGTAGATGTAGGAAAACATTGTCAAAGTGGTCTTTAGCCTTCACTATCTTATTAGGGTCATACTTCATCAAAAACTTCTCCGCATGTCCTGGCATATTCTATAGAACACCTGGAAGTCCTAGTGGGCCCTAAGTCATCTAGTTCAAATTTTGATTAGTCATGTCTTCCTCTTCGTTGTCCTCCTCTTCCGTTTCCAAATCTGATGGTTCTTCTTCCTCTCCACCTACCTTGCCAAAAGTTGAGCCCAAGAGTAAGGTGTTGCATCCATTACCTCTATGAAAGAGCAGAGGCCTTTCTTCCCTTTCCACAGAGTCTGCTAAATCTTCAGGAGTGGCAAGAACCACTTCTTCAATGGACGAGACTACTATCCCTGTGGAGGTGGTATTGTTATTATTTGGATAATATGGAAGACTAATTACTCTCGAAATCAATCCAACAACTTTTTCAAACTTATGGGTGATAGGGTGGATGGCCCAAAGTTTCTCATACAGGATTTCATGTTCAGGTCTAGGCTGGGAAGAGTTACCAACTTCAGAAGCACGAGTAGGGGAGGTGGAGTGACCATTGCTTCCTTGACCAGAAGATGGATTAGTGGGGTCGGTTGGTCTATCAACCATAAAATACTAGCTTCCCTCCTACTAGTGATATAAATGTTGACAGTGTTGGACCTGCCAACATTCAATGGATCTCCCCAATATGAAGTCTCAATTAGACCTCACATTGTTCTGTGTGGGAGTACCCATCTGGTATAAAGGCATGGTTGCCAAATCCTTCATCAGGGGAATTTTGAGGTCTATAATGAACCTCCCAAGAAAAATGTACAACTAAAATAAACTTTATAAGAATGAATAGGATTCAATATGATGATGTTAACCATGGGGGATGATTCACCATTTTTGGAGTAAAAAAGTAAAAGGATTAAAAAATAATAAAATAATAAAACTATTTTTTCAACTTGTATTTTAAACTTATCTCCCTAATGTTTTACTCAAATTTCAAGCAATATACTCATCGGATGCAAAATTTGATTTACCATCCAAGGAGTACCCATGTCACATACATTTGATGGACCCTGCTATACGAAAACTGAGAAATACATGAAAAAACGTTATTGCAATCACATTTTTTCATGTATTTCACATTTTTTGTGTAGTAGGGTCACTCGAAAGTATGCAACATGGGTACTCCTTGGGTGAGGAATAAAAATTTTCATCCAATAAGTGTTGTCACTCGAAATTTGAGTAAACCCATTGGGAGATAAGTTGAAAATACGAGTTGAAAATATAGTTTTTTCTTTTTTCCCTCTAAAATTTGATGATGTAATCTAATATTATATTATTTTTTCCACTATTGTTTTGTAATTTCCTTCAGAGGCCCATTTTAGAACTCAAGATTTCCCTAATGAAGTATTTTCCTTAGCTCTAGCTATCAACACAAGAGAGTGATGCAATGGCATCTTCGAAAAGCAAGGGGAGTGTGCCTTGTGAGTGTGCAGTGCAACTGTGTCGAGGTTTTTCTACTACAAAGGGGCGAGAGAAAAGTGAGCCTCTAAGTGAGAGGTAATATTACCACCCAGAGAGAGACACACACGAACTAGAAGGACCCATCTAACATCCAACAGAATAGTCCACAGTAGATGCGACAGTCATTACAACCAACAAACAAGGAAATATTCATCTAATATCTAGTGGAATAGTCCACAGTTGATGTGAAGATCATTACAACCAAAAAACAAGGATTTTTTTTTTAGTATCCTGCAGAATATTCCACAAGGATGGGACAATGATAAAAACCATTACAACACATTCTCAATAAGATAAGCACTAAAATAACTGAAATAGTTCAACTATCTTAGTACATGTGAAAACAAACATGAAATAAAAACATCCACATAATAGTCTTATAAACATTCATAGTCCATGAATGAAGAACATGATGGCCTTAAAAGGCTTCTGTTATTAAGAAGAAGTTCCAAGATACATGTTTATAATGTACATCACTAGCTCAAGTAGTGGGATATTGGAGCCACTCCTTGCTCCTCAAAGAACTGGTTGATCTCTCTAATGCCTTGCGAGAGGAGACAAGGTGAAAATTCGTTTGCCCATACAATGGGGGGATATATAACCAAGGGTTGATGCTTCCCCCTTGAAATTTTTTTACTATCCTCATCACTTTTCAACTTTCTATGACTTTTCAACTTACATTACTCTTCGTATTCATGTGTGTCCTTTAGACTTCCACTTTATAATACATTTGATTACAATATACATGGTCCACACTAGTGATTTGGCATATGGAAACTCATGACATGACTTGACATGACACTGCTAACATGATTGGCTTGATGATGTGGCAATGTCATGTCACTGTTGTCGCTGAGTGTTGGATGTCTTCTTGGATATTCTTTCTCTCCTCCTCCACATAGCTTGGTGATGTGGGGTCTTCAATGATCTTTAGTCTTTGACGATAGTTGCAAACTTGTGTCCCTTTTCTTCTTCTTGATATATCTACTTGTAATTTCAGCTGCAAGAGAGTCTTTAGGCATGATTCCCTCCTCCTTCTCCCTCTTCATCATCTCGCCATGACTTGATAATGTACTTGTTCCTGCAATTCACTCACGATGGAATGACATCAATTCAAAAACTTCGTAGTCTAATATGATGCATTATTATCCATGAATTGAGCCTAAGACAAGTGATAGACTCAGCGAAAGGGCCCATTGACTATGCATTCCGCAGTTTGAGCTGACGGGGAGAGAGCTCAATCATTAGGATTGTGTAGAGAGGAACTCGGGCTTGACTGAGGAACTTTTCTGCACAGTCCTCACTGAGGAGGAAAAATGCACAGTGCCCATGGACGGACAAAATTTCGCAGTTCAAGCAGGAAGTAGTTGCTTCAGGATGCGGCCTTGGGAGAAAAAACTACATAGTTTAAAGAGGCAAGGGGGCACTGGATAGGAGAGAGGATTGGAGGATAAATCTGCGTATTTTCTTAAGGAAGTGAGCTTTGACTGAGGGAAGGGCACTGGAGGAAGCATCTATGAAGTTTTAGAGGTTAGGATTTCTATGCATTGTGTAGGTCTAGCAGAAAAGGGAAAAGTTTGAGGTTTGAAGGTGTGAATTCTGTAGTTCAAGGTAGATTGGGAGGCACAACTGCCCAATTCTGGAGATCAAGCGAGACTGCTAGACTCTGGAATCATGCAGAATAGTAGCCCTAGAGAATAGTGATTGCACACTGCGCAGTTCGAAGAAGAAAGGTCACATCCAAGAGGGATGAAACTGTAGAGTGCATAACTCAGTCAGGTCCCGGTGAAGCTAAGTTGCCCAGTCAGGAAGATTTTCTGAAAATGGCTAAGTGCGCAAAGGGAGATGGACTTGTGATGAACTTGAATTTTGATCACACACTTAGCATAATTTGATGACATGAAAACATAGATCATCGGAAAAAACAAACAAAGTATTCCACTTTGTGTGACTGCCTCATGACAAGATGCAACAAGTGCGACACTTAAGATTGACGTTAGGATGATTGTGATGACACTTGTGTGACAATGCTCAAGACCTTGTGTATGAGTGCAATAGATGTTTACATGGTTAGTACAAGTCATATACACAAAGATTGACATTTGAAACCACTAGAAAAAGATCGCAAACATTATACAACAGTCAAACATGTCTAAAGACGAGAGTTAATACAATAAGCAGAAGGTGTCAAAGAACTTCAATAAATCTCATGGAATGAGCTTGAGTTCTCACAACAACCAAGGGAAAGACTAAGGAAGGCTTAGAATTTGAGTGCAAGAAAAGATTTTGGAGGTTGTTGCAGCAACCACAACACTTCCACAACATGTCAGGTGTTGGGAAATCTTCTATAGACAAACGCTTTTTTAGTCATCCTTATTGTTTCTAGGTTATCAAAAACATATGTAAGATTTGACTTTTTGTTTAGAATGGACTAGTTCTTGTATATAAATTAATCTTAGTCATCTTCAACATCTAAGAAAGTCTGATGGTTTATATTGTAAGATATTGGTTTTAGTTTTCCCTATAATTTCCTCATGTTTTGCTAGCTCCTCTCCAAAGTAAATGTGTTGAGATTTATATATGTTTTTCCACTAAATAAAAGTGGTTGAGGATTTACAGACTTTGAAGATAAGCTAGATTTTTCATTTGGAGGTTGTATTGTTTTGATATAGTGTATCTTTTAATTCTATAATTCATTAATTTTTCTATTCAACTATAAAATACCGTTGAAATGGAGCGTGAATCATCTTTCTTCATATTCTTATTTTTTTGTATTGGGATGACTATTTCAAAAGAAACACTAGATTATCAAAATCATTTTTGACATTCTTTAAGATTCACTATTTAGATGATTACATCTATTTTTTTTTTTTTTACAAAATAGATATTTTTAATCAAGAGCACAAGAACATAACATCAAATGCATTTAATGGCATCTAAATGGTCATAACTTCTTAGATTCACTAATTTTTCTTAGGTTTACAAAAAATCACATGGTAACTTATACCTTTTGTTGTTTTATAATTTGAAAATCAACTACATTATTAATTATTAACTATATTTATTGTCTCGGTGGTTAAACCATTTATTAAAATTAGGTATCCTCATTTCTATTGCTAATGCTTCGATTGCATTTTCAAAATAGACTCAAATAAATGAAAGTGAAAGAAAAATAAGACAATATCTGAAATCAAATTTCCATAATATAGATAAAAAACTAAAAATAATCTCTTTTCTAATAACTTTAAAACGATATGTTTAGGTCACCTATATATAATGAAGTGAAGTCTTATTTTATTAGACACCAAAAAATATTTAGCATTAATTTTGTATTTTTTTAAAAATGAAAAATTGACTTCAATATATTATTATCATTTATTAATATGTCATCATTAACCATATTTGTTTTCCTATTATCATTTATTAATATTTCATCATTAACCATATTTGTTTTCCATGATTGAACTATTTTTCAGATTAATTACTCCATACTTGATGTTGATGGTTTAATCTCATTTTCTAAATATATTAGAAATGAATGAATAAAAACAAAACATAACTTAAATGACCACAATATGAATAGAAAATGGAAAATATTTTCTTTTAATGAGTATAGGAAAATACCCTTAAGTCATCAACATTGGAATTTCTATTTTACTGAATACTTAAAAAAAATATTGAAAATTCAATTTTTTTTTTGTAATAATGGAAAATTAATCCTCAGGTGTATTGGGATTCTTAATGCGTCACTTTCATTTGTATTTGTCATCCCATGGTAGAGACATTTATTGAAATTAACGATCCTTACACATGGTATAAGGTTTTAACTACATTTTCCAAATATATTATTATAAATCCAAATGAAAAAGCAATAGTGAAATAGAAATCAAATTATCAAATTATAACATTATAGATATAGAATTAAAAATGTTTTTTTATGCAATAATTTTAGAAAGATACTTTTAGGTCATTACACGAAAAAATAATTTCTACATCATTAGATATTGGAAAATATTTAGTGTTGATTTTGTATTTTTTAATAATGGAAAATTAAGCCTATTGTGCGTTTTCATTATTAATATATCATTATAATTAATATTTCTTTTCCTCGTGGTTAATCAATTATTCCATGACAATGTTTTAAATACATTTTCTAAATATGTTAAAAAACAATAACACAATATTTACTATATAGGTTATGTAAAAGTACTAACTTTATCTAATTATCAATTCCTCTAAATATAAAAATAAATAATAAAATAATAATAAAAATAAAAATATTTTTTTTTAATAACTTAATTCATCTACACAGAAAGAGATTTTATTTCATTAGAGACTTCCCATTATTAAGCATTCATTTTATACTCTTGTAAGCATTCATTAATGTATTATTATAAATAGGGAAAAAATAAAAAATGGCTTTGAAATCATTATCTGATTTTTTTTTTCATAAATTATATTAAAAATATATATATAATATATATGAAAGAATATTTCTTAAAAATAAATTTAAAATAAATAAAAAATATAAAAATAGAAAATTAAATAAATATAACAAACGATAGAAATTAGAATGAAAAACCCAAAATAAGAAAAATAGCTAAATATGTAAATAAAATAAGATTAAAAGCTAAAGGAAAAATTTTAAAAATTTAAAACTAAAAATAAAAAACTTTAAATTTTATTAAAAATAAATAAAACAAGTTCTATGGAGTTAGCTCAATTAGTGATTAAAGTAATGTGAAATATGTAAAACAAAGATATCTAAGATTCAAATCTCCTTCGTTTGGTTTATGGAGAGGAGAATAGGATGTAAACCCCTAAAGATTAACTAGTAGTCATATCCTAGGTGGGATATTGAGTCTCTCAAAAATAATAATTAAATAGATAAATAAATTTAAAACAAAAACATAAAAAAAAATTAAACAAAATTTTGAAAAGAAAAAACACATCCTAAACAAAAAAACACATAAAAATGATAAAACCCAAAAATATATGATGGTAATGATGATTAATGTCCATTAAGACCAATATAGTCTATTAAATCTTAAGAAAGTAAGAGGTTAGTTAACACTTTTTAATATTTTATTTCTATGATAAGGGAGAGAAGTGTTCCTAGATCACTATAGTTTTGTTGACTTAACAAGTCAAGATAGTTGGTAGTGTGGAAAAGGTTTTGGAAATGAAATTCGATATGAGTAATACCCCAACAATCCAACATAACATGTGTTTCATCTTCAGCTTTCTTAATATAGCAATGTTGATAAACACTTTAGTCCTTAGATGTTTTGGGAATTGACCAACCCAATTTTACTTTGTAAAACATATTTCTATAATATTTCTATTTATAAATATACACATTTATAATACCACATATTCTTAAAAAGGATACAATACAATGTAAAGAAAATCCTCAATCTAAGGTTCATAATTTTAGTAAATAAATCATGTTTGGAAACATAATAAAATTAACCATACTCACTCGTAATATTAAGATATTAAACATTTATATAAACAAAAATAAAAAGAAAATAATAAATAATATTTTTCTTTAAAATAATATGATGTGTATTTCTTGGAAATAATTTAATTGCAAAAATCATATCATTATATAAATTATAGAATTTATAATTTAAATTCTCTCAAATAATCTGAAGATGCTAAAAGAATCGAGAAATTATAATAATAACAATTACAATCAACCTCATATTACATGAATAATAAAATAATAGAATACTTGTATCATATATTTAATAAAACTAGGGTAGGGATTTTTCACCCTTGTCCACCTGGCATATGCATGAACAGATCTGCTGCTCTTGATTTGCGGCTCCAAATCTACTTCTATGTGGTGCTCTTCATAAGGTCTCATTTTACGCTCTGAAAAATCTTAGTGTCATTTTTCTGGTAGCTTTCTTTTTTTTGGAAGCATTATTCTTTCGGCATTCTCCATAACGTATGCCATTCCTTAACGAAGCATTTGTTCCTGTTGCAATCACTTCTATATGGTGCTCTTTGTAAGGTCTCATTTTTCTTGTTGACTGAGCTTGAATTTGATTCGCCGCAGGGCTCGTTCCTAGGATCACTGATCTCATATCTGTGAAAATGGATTTCAATTCATCTGTGAGCAAGTCCTCCTCCACTTCTATATATGCTTGCAACCTAACATAATCATTAATGACAAGAGGTGTCGTGATTTAAGCAGGACAAACACGAAAATCTTCAGAGGTGTTTGAATGTAGAGATCTTGTTTTTTGATTCATTGTTATTTTACGTGGACATCTTTGGATCGAGTGGTTCATGAAGAGAAAGTCGGTGATTTATTTTTATCTGGAGTAGGATTTGATTCTCGATACTAAAAGCAGGATTTTTCCTACTATGGTTTCTTGCAGATTAAAAGGCTTACTGAAACTTTGCTACTTGGTTCTAGATATAACCTTCTGCAGCTAGACCTATATCTAATCTTCTGCCTTATTTCTCTGCAGCTGGGTCTCAGCTCGCTACAAGCAAATATGGCTCCTAGCTTTGCAAAAATAACTACTGGATCGGTTCCATCCACTTCTGGAGGGAAAGCTCCTACCCATATCGTCAATGAAGCCCCATCTCCCACTGTCCAGGTGGTCCAAGCCTCACTTCATGAGGCTTTGAAGTTTCCCGAAAGTGCCCTAATCTGTTGGTTCAATGGTTTTTGGCCGCGGCTGACAACTCTCCACAATTGGATCTCGGAGGTATGGAAGCCTGTCATTTCTGATGAAATTAATATCTACCCCAGTGCTAAGGGTTTCTTTATAGTAGATTTTGAAAATCCTGAAAGCAGACAATGTATTCTAGATTCCAGCCCTTGGTTTTGGGAAAACACAGGCCTATTCATGAAGCCATGGAACCCATCATTCGATCCCTCAACAGTAGTCATAACCTCAGCACCAGTTTGGGTGAGATTGCCAAGCCTATCCTTACATCTCTGGAATCTCTCCTCGCTAAAAGCCATTGGAAATTCAATTGGGAAATTTTACTCCAGGTGCCCAAAAATAGAGGAATATGCCAGAACCCCCTATGCACGCACCTACGTGGAAATGGACTTCACCACCAGATTCCCAGCTGAAATAAACCTAACAAGTAAAGACTATGTGTGGAACCAGAAACTCGATTATGAAAGTGTCCTCTTTAGATGTTGATCCTGCTTTGAGATGAGCCATCTAGCTAGAAATTGCCTGAAAGCATCCCAAAAAAATTATGTTAGAAAAAGCCACCACAGATCTACATGGTGGGAAGGAGCACAAAAAGAACACTACACTGTCATCAAAGAAGAATACTCTAGAGAAAACTTTGAATCACAAGAAATCGAGCAAGAAAGAAACAACTCTTAAGATAAGCACGGAGAAAGCCCTGCCCAGTAGCAAAAAAGTGAATTCGACAACCCCTCAAGCATCAACAGTTTTGAGGATTCGAATACCGCACAAATATTCATTTAACAGCAAAGCAGATCTCCTAGACCAAACTTCTTCTCCGTCTATCTTCAAGAGGACGAACACAATAGATCGCGAAGCTAAGACACCAATGTCCCAAGAACCAGAAGAGATGAAGGATATGTAAGATAAAGGAAGTTGGAAGACCATAGAGAAAAAAAAGAAAGCTACAGCATCAATCTCACCAAGAAAGACGAGGAGCCAGACAATTAAAAACTAAGAAAATTATAGGTTCGATAGACCAATTTGGTCTCAGTGGACATTAACCACTATCATCATCATCATCACACATGTTTGATTTTAAATTCTCATTGAAGTCTCTAGAGAAGGAAAGAGGTATATCCAGTAGCTTTGGTCCTCCATAATGATGTTGGTTGCGTGAGGTTATGGAAGTTAAGTTGGCAAAAGGAATTGGTTTTCTGGGCCTATGAGATGGCACTCTTGCTATGCCCTCCCTTACCCTTTAAGATGCGATGGTTGGGGAAGGAGCTCTAGTTAGCTCCGGTGGTGTTTTCAATTCCATCATGGTGGTTTAGAGTAAACAAATTTGGGACCTGGGTTTGGGGTGGCCTTCATAGTCATCATGTTGTGTTTTTGTGGTTTAGGCAGAGTGACAGAGGAAGGGCCTCAAAGAAAACATGGTACTACTAGGGAACATACCAAGCTTCAATTCCTTGGTAAAAAACTCATACCAAGTTTCAAAGTTGGTTCTTGTTCTCTCCTTTTGTTGGCATGCGTGCTTATTTGTTAGGTCGGCAGGTTTGTTCTTGGTAATTAATGTGAGGTCTATATGTAGGAATTGGATAATTTTGACGGCAAGAGGGAAGGAATCCCTTTGTGCACTTGCGTTTGGTTTTTTGGTGATGGAAACTAGGCCCATTGGTGACCTTCTTGGGGATGTGTCTAAATTAGCATCTTGCAACTTTTTTCGAATGACTATCTTAGGCAGCTTCAAACCTTATTTACATTGTGACTTCTTCTATATTTTTTTAAAAATTTATTTGATAATTAGCTAATTTGGGTCAATGCATTCTACCCCCCACACTGAGTTCTGGAGTACATTGGAGCTTTATACGGTGGCGTGAAGGCCTTACTTCCAGAGTGTGTTTCCTTAGTGGTGGATGTTTAGCTCTTGGAGGAAAAACATCCTGTTGAGGCAGGTGGCAGATAAAGTGGTGGATCTTGAGTTTCGTCTGCATGGAAGTCTCTTTAGAACTAGAAGTAAGAGCTTGTTCATGGGAACGAAAATCATAGGCACCAATATTTTCTGTTTTGCACACTATTATGTTCACATTGGGGTTAAAAGTGTCAATAAGACTTGGGGGTTTTAGAGGGACTAGCACTCACAATGATGGACTCTTGATAGTTGGTGCAAATTTGATGATTTAGGCCTCATGCAATGCCAACATGGCTAATTAGATTAGGGTTTAGATCCATGGGGCCATAAGGTCCAAAATCACTTGGATAATTGCGACTTGGTGGAAGAATTAGACCTGAAACCTAATCAATCTCCAGGAATAATTGAACCACCCCATGCATTTAATTCTTTGGATAATTAGCTTCAACTCCTCACATTAATTTTAGAACATCTTGGACATGACCAACACGAGGATAGGAATGTGGTCATTGGTTTCATGAATGACCTTCAACATAACTAATGTTGCATGCTAGATTGGTTGTCTTCTCTTTGTTGTGGCCAAAAAATGATTCATGAGCAGATGGAACGCTTGGAAGGTAGATTAGAGCACATGGAAGGACATGCTCATTAGGTTTCTCATCCTCCCTTGTCACCAAGAAATCGGTTGGATAATATAGCTTTGTTGATTTCTTCAGATCATGGATGAATGCTAGTTACATTCAGGGTCTTAGAGTTTTTGGGTTTCATTGGGTTATTTGTATGTGGTTTTCTAGTTTTCTTTCTCCATTGACAATGTGGTTCTTGTATTATCTTTTGGCAAGTAAGTTTGATATTAATGAGTCTGGAAGGATTTTGCTACTTAGCTCCTCATGATGTATCTTTAAATCGAATTAAAAGAAACCCTTGATTTACCAAAAAAATAATAAAGATTAAAAAAAGTAATATGTAAATATTAACTATTCTTTCTCAAGATTGTTATAAAAAAATCCAATTAATAAAATTTTCAAAGTGGATTTATTCATATTTCAAATTTACAAAATATATATATATATATAAAGATAATTATAATTAACAAATTAAATATCAGAAATGTAGGTTTAGTTAAATATAAAATATAATTTAAATTAATTAATATTATGAATAATTATAAAAATGTTACAAAAATATATAGCCCACAAGGTAACTCAATTAATGATGTCCTTATTATGAACTTATGATGAGGAAGGAGGAGAGATTGATGAAAAAGAAGATAATGATGACACAAACTAATTAGAATAGGAAAATTATACTTTTGATTTAAATCAGATGAATATCAAAATTATTTGGAAATAAGTTATCAATATCCAAGTCTATTCTTAATGGAGACTCAAAGCAAGCATGAACGATGACTTTGGTTTCTGCATCTCACTCATGAATCCCAATTATTTAGAGTGTTATCGCTTAGTATTTTCTCAAGGTTAAAGAAAGAAATCACCAAGGTAACTACAAACCACTTTTGGAGATCAGGACCTAGCCTTCCTAATGCTCAGAGAGGGCTCTCTCTTTATAATTTAACTTTGTTTTAGTTATGTAATTTTAGGCTAGTTATGAATGTTCAAGAGGTTTTTGATTTGTATTTGAGATTGGGTGGTGGGATTTGCATAGAAAGATGGATAAAATGATGTCTTTTAGACCATTGGGCTATGGAGTCAAACAATAAGGAAGTAAAACTAGATTAATTCACTAAAGGGAACTTTCAAAGGGCAAGATAGAAAAAAAAAATTCAGATCTTTGAGATAGAGGGGTGAAAGGGTTTGAATTGAGGTGAGAGAGTGGTTAAGGGTTCTCAGACCTGGATAATGAATAAGGAATGAAGGGGTAATCAAAATCAAAGGGCAATTAAGAATCCTTTAATCTGGATATTCATGAAATCAATCTAAACCAAAGAGAAATTAAGAATTCTTTAATTTAAATATCAGAAGAAAACATTCAAATGCATAACTGTTAAGACAGAGTGTAATTAAACAAGTTCTGAAATATTATTCTAGTTATAAAATTTAGATTGAGAAAAACATTAAAGATTATGAATAACTTGAGAAAAATGACAACAACACATGAGAATACTTGTCTAAAATTCGCTTAACACATGAATCCTTTGAAATGTCTGATCTTTATTCATCAATCCAGCTTGCTGGCTCAGTAAATGATACAATAACCTTCTGGGTCTTCTGATAAAAAAGTCTATAGAAATGTCTAATAGAATCCATCTCAAAATACTTCAAATGAATAAGTATTTATACAAATTCTAAACTGAAATATCTTGAAAAAATATCAAGATTGGTTTTACAAATATCTCAAACTATTTTACATTAATAGAACTTAAATAAAGGACACTCAAAACTAATGAATCTATTTGGAACTATATTTATGTATTTATGGTGACAAAGAAGATAAATTTGAATTTGATAGCAACTCTTAATTGATGATGAGGCTTCCAAGTCACTAACTACCTCCTTCCTTTGTGCATTCTGCCCCAACAATTCTGCAAAAGTGTCTAGTGATACCCTTTTATATATCAATCCAAGATATATATGTAAAAAGTGGAAGTGGTAATTGTAGATAGGTATGTTATTGAGATAAAAATCTTTCAATTTCCCAAAATTCAACTCCAGTTGTTCACAATATTCTCTGCAAAACGATGTCAAAAACAATGCTTTGCACAGTCCGAAAAATAGGTTGTGAATATATGAATTTATCTCCCTTTTTGTAATACTTGTGTAAAAGGTGAGATATATTTTTGTAGATTGGCCTCTTAGGAACAAAAACCTCCTCCAGTTTCTCAAAATGCATCTTGGATTGGCCACAATAGTTTCTGCAAAATTGTGACTTAAACAGGAAATTTCTGGAAAATGTACCATTCCTACTCTGATTTCATCTTTCTTCACTTTGTTTTTCAATCTGATACACTTTTACTGATACCATTTCATCTGATACACTTTTACTTTGATGACCTATTAATATCCTTTACTGTTTTTTTAATTTTACTATACATTTTAACTTTTTACTGTGTATTTCAACAGTAAATTATTTACTTTTTTATATGTATCAGCACATGGTAATGGATATTGGTCAACTTTCTGTATGTTTGATATGTTTGACTTTTGACTATATGCTCTGTCTGGTTTCTTTGTTTTAACAGTGATGTCTCTGTGTGAATGGTTTCTTTGCTTTTTTTGTGTATAACTGTTTTCTTCTTCTGAATGAAGGTTTTTAAATAGATTTCCTTTTGAGTCTTGGAGTAAACAAGTTTTGCGACTAGTATCAAAACTGTTTATCCAAGCTTCGGTCTTCTACTAATTACCTGCAAAATACAACAATTTGTTAATGAAACACAGGTTTGCGAGGAGGTGACCGGAGGTCGTACTGGAACTGGGAAGAACTATGGATAGAGTCCAGAAGGTGTTCGAGAGGGAATCCATGGTGACATCATGTCTCAGAGGCTTAGGGTGGCGCCAGAAGGGTTTGATAGGTTTCACTGTGTAACTGAGTAAAATGCATGAAAATGAGGGTTTTCGGGGTTTTAGTGGGTAATGGGTAAATTGGTGCGAAATTTTATATTATGAATAGTGAGTGGTTTCAAGTTTAGTGGGGAGGCGGTATCAGAGGCCATCACACCACTTTTATAGAGGAGACAGTATTTTGGCGAGGTCACCCAATCTATCTTAGCACTTGACACGTAGAAGATGGGGGCCCGGAAATACTGCTTTATCGAGCAGGTAAAGGTCGCATATCGGGTGAACCCAATATGGCTGTGAACGTTGGATTTGGGTCCTGATGATCGGATGGGGTTAATGGATTATCTTAAATTTACCGAGAATTGGTGAGTTAAGAGGGTTTTGTTAGGGGTATGGGATAAAAGTATAGTTTATAATTAAACTAGGGGTTGGGGTATTATATACGGGATTTATTTATATATGGGAAAAGGTATATCGGGAACTATATTATTATGCTATAAATTGATATGAAATGAAATGAGTAGAGTGAACATACCACTAAGCATAATGTAATATTTGTGCATTTTGTTCATCATACACTTATACTTAGGATAAAATCTTTTTGTGGGTATTTTGAATGAAATGGAATTTAACATGGGGCTGTTTACTTTTCATATGCAAATGTAGTTTAACCTTAGGAAAAGGGGTTTTATTAGGGTAATGAAGGGAAATGACTTTTATTAAGGGAATTCTAACACTTGATGTCCATAAGTCATTAAGCCAAGGGTCCAGTCCCACCTAAAGTCAGAGAAATGCTCTGAGCTTTTATAACTTGAAGGATTTTTAGTACTAGAACATACTTGTGGATGGGGAAATTGGTAAGTATAGGGATGAAATGAATGAGGGGAAGTCAATTAAATCAACTTGTAAACCTCTGATTTTGATTTCTTAGTTGCTCATGCACATTGAAACATATGATTAAGCATGATAAATGTGCTTTTATCTAATCAACTTTATACTGCAACAACCTTTCTTCTACTTACCCATTACTTACCCTAACGTTTTTTCTTCACTTATTTTGGTGCATTTAAGCTAGCAGACCCTTTTCTTTCCATTTCTTTTATAAAACAAGCTATCTACTTCTAACCTTATATCTTCTAAGGGCTCAGATTAAGCTGATGAGCACCTTTTATTTTCTCTACCTATCTAATGATCTGCCAATATTAAGCTATTTGGTCAGATTTTTTTCTCTAACTATAAACATAAAATTCAAAACATGAAATAGTCAATATTAAGCAGTTTGACTACCATGGTTTGTGGCATGTATGATAAGTTACACACAACCATTATTTGCAGAAGAAGTAAAATAGTAGTGGCATTTAGGCTGGCACACTTTCATGATCTGTTTTTGTGTTTGGGGTTCATATATTTTCATTTTTTGATCTTTTCTTATTCTTTTTGTACTTTGATATTTCTTTGAGGAAACACCCTCTTTACATTTCTAAATTTTTAATATGGAAAACATTTGTAGAAAGAAAAGGTATGTACAATATTACAAGGCTTAACCTTAGCCAATTCAAAATTATGAATCCTATCACTATAGGACTCTAACGCAGGGAAGATTTTTTTTCTATTGAAAGGATGACAGTTGAAGCCTCCATTTCGTACAATGCCATGGTAAAATTTGGATATGCTTCCTTAGTTGTTCAAGAAGCTTCGACCCTTAAATTTTCATTGAAAGAGGGTGGCTTCAATTATGAAAAATTGCTTTCATATTATGGTTTTGTTTGCAGATTTAATGGGTTTTGGCCATCATTGATCGATCTCCACAAATCGATTTCTAATATGTGGAAACCCATTTTACCTAATGATCTGAATATTTACCCCTTGGATGAAGTTTTTTTTGTGGTTTTCGATAATACTAAGGATAAGCAAAATATTTGTGAATATATGCCCTGACTTTGGGGTAGTGCTGGCCTATTCTTGCAGCCATGGCCTCCTACCTTTGATCTATTTATGATATCAAACTACACAACACTTGTTTGGGTAAGGATCTGAAACCTTCGCTTGCATCTTTGGAACCTACCAATGCTATCTTCCATTGGTAATGCATTAGGGAATTTTTATTTGCATAGCCCAGAATCTATTTTTTTTATAAAACCACTTATGGTCAAATATGTTGTTAGGTCCCTATAGTACTAGTGTATTTCCCTTATTTTTATTATTGTAACCCCTTATTGTTATTTTTGTGCCCCTTTATCCCGCATGTTTTTATTTTTGTGCCACATAGAAACCCACTGTTGTTATTGTTGCGTTGTTACATTATTATTGTTATGTAGGCTCTGATTATATTGTGACCCCTTAGACTTGTATATATACCAATGAGGTCTTGTCACTTTTATCATACAAGAATTGTTCATTTATGTAATGTAAATGAGATTTTTCCCTCGAAGAGGATAATTTTTAAGTCATTGATCTATCTTTTATGTGACCTAGTTGCATAACATTTAGTATCAGAGCATTCGATTCTAGGGTTTTTCTTCTTCAAATAGGTCATCTTAGAATTTTCTTTAAAATGTTATATTTTATACGAGTCTTCAGAAGCTAAAATTAAAAACACGTGGAGATGAAATATTGGGGAACTTCGTGTATGAATTTCATATCTTGGTTCACTATATTTTTAGAGATATGATCTGGAGAAGTTAGTGTTTTTGCCGGCTCGAGAATTCCATATAAAACAAGTGACCTAAGGAAAATCTCCATAACCTTCTCTCCCAGCATTAGATTTGAATTTTGTAAAAAGTGACTAAAATAAAACAAACTTTAGTGTTTCTATTATCATTTTCATGGTGTAAGATCGAAACTGTGACATGTGTCACTCCGTACAAGTTCACTCTATTGAACTAATTTATAATCAGGTCATCATGGGAGGTTGGGAATAACTACTTCTTGAAGAATCAAATATTTCTCTGACTTCTGGGGTTAGAAATAATACTCATAAGGAGACCACGGGATAAAATTTTAGGTCTTGGAGATCCAAAATTATGGAGATACAATAGTTTCAATATCAATCTCCTAAAATCAAGAGAAATGTGTGTATTTTTTAAAAATTTTCATAACTTTTGTTTGAAAAAATAGTTTGAAGTGATTCAATGGGCATAGTGAAGAATAGATATTATTATTTGATTACGAAATGCCTCGAAAAAAAATAGATGCACCTAGTAAGCAACCGGAAAGCTATTCTATGACACATGAAGAAGATGAAGAAATGTAGTATGACATATCAAATCTACGAGACCAAGTGCAACAAATTTCGCTCTCGCAAAAAGTAACAAAAAATAAATTGGAATCTATGATGAATGTTAATATAGATGGTATAAAAAGGGACATGGGAGTTTTGAATGATGGTTTAAAAGTAGGCATGGAAGAAATAAGGAATTTTAAGATAGAGGGGTTGAAGGAAGGTTTGGAAAAGTTTTTAGAAGAAAGGGTTCCCATTGGTGATAAGGTAATCCATGAAAAACATGATGAGGAAAAAAGGAATATGAATTATGATTTTAGGGACTCCAATATTTGGTCTAAGAACCACCACATTCCAAAGATCAATATGAGGAAGTTTGACGACAATGATCCGGTAACAAGGATATTATAGATGGAGCAATATTTTGATCTCCATGATGAGAAACACACACAAAATGCATTGCATCTTTATATTTAGAACACAATAATTTTATATGGTATTAATGAATTTTTTTCTCATAAACCACATGTCACTTGGTCAATTTTTATGGAGGAAATGATAACACATTATGAGGATACAAAGAGCAACACCTTCCTTAACGAATTGATAATTCTCAAACAATAGAATTCAATGGTGGATCACAATGAGGACTTCCAAAAATTGAATATTAGGGTAACTGATATTCCAGAGGAGCATAGGATCGATGCTAGGTACTTTTAAGGATAACATCCAACATGAGGTTTTCCTTTTAGAACTTGATTCATTGGAGAAGGCATTTAGGGTCACAAGAAAAGTTGAAAGAAAAGTTATGGTGACAAGGAAGTCTACCACTAATAACTATAATGATGGAAATTTTGTCGCTCCTAGCCTTCTACAATCTACAAGATTGACGCAATACAAATTGGAGGAAAAAAGAGAAAAAGGGCTTTGTTACATTTGTGATATAAAATACACTAAGGGTCAGAAGTGTGTTGATAAGAAATTATTCTACATAGATTGTGAAGAGGAGGAAGAAGAGGAACAAGGAACATGAAAAGAGGAGGATATATAGGAGGAACCAAGCCCAGAGAAAGAAGAAATGAATCTGATAATATCTTTCAATGCATTGGTAGGAATTACCACTCCTCAAAATCTCAATATGCAAGGATATATCAAGAAGAAAAAGCTAATAGTATTGATTAATTCAAGTATTACTCATAATTTTTTTCATTGTAAGATAGCGAGGGAATTGAATTACTTCCTATATCCAACACCAAAGTGTCAAGTGATGGTTGCAAATGGATGAACTATAAATTTCTCTGGAAAGTACCATAATATCAAGCTAACCATGGGGGAATATTCATTGGGTAGTCCAGTGCTTTCCATTCCAAGGGGGTGTTGATGTTGTATGAGGAGTCTAATGGCTACAATCCTTGGGGACAATAGCTTTTAATTTTCAAGAAATTTTCTTGAAATTTTTCTGGGAAGGAAAGGAAGTTTAATTAAGGGGTATCACAAGGAAACCAAGAAATATAATCAATTCTAATTCATTAAAAATATTTTGAAGAAAGAAAAATGGGGTGTAATTGCACAATTGTGCTCACTAGAGGTTCAAACATCAAAATCATCTATTTCTCCAGATCTCCAAAAAGTCTTGGACAATCATTCCAAGGTATTTGATACTCTCAAAGGCCTCCCACCTATCCATGATCATGATCATGCTATTCAGTTTATTGTAGGAAGTTTTGCTCCAAACATCAGACCTTACAGATATCCCTATGCCCAAAAGATCGAAATTGAACATATGGTTGTAGAAATTCTATAAGCTAGTATAATTCAACCTAGTCAAAGTTATTTCTCTACTTTAGTATTATTGGTGCACAAGAAGGATGGATCATGGTGTACGTGTATAGATCATAGAGAGTTCAACAAGCTCACTATTAAAGATAATTTTCCCATTCCTATCATTGATGAATTGTTGGATTAATTACATGGATAAATTTACTTCACCAAGTTGGATCTTTGTTTAGGATATCATCAAATTAGGATGAAGACCAAAGACATTCTAGAAACATCATTCAGAACTGATGAGGTTCATTATGAATTTTTCGTCATGCCTTTTGGCCTTACTAATTCATCTTCGACATTTCAAGGTTTGATGAATTCCATTTTGAAACACGTAGAAAATTTGTGTTAGTATTTTTTTATGATATACTAATCTACAACAAGTCTTGGAAGGATTGTGTTCAACAAGTTGACAGGGTGCTCAAACTATTTGAGGAGAAACAATTATATTGAAAAACCTCCAAATGTTTATTTGGAGTATAGGAGGTGGAATATTTGGGTCATATTATATCTCATGAGGGTGTTAAGGTAAACCCTAACAAAATTAAAGCCATTAAGGAATGGAAAATCCCCACAACAATAAAGCATGTTCGAGGATTTCTTGGGTTGAGAACATATTATCCCAATTTTGTTAATAATTATGGGAGAATAACATCACCTATAACAACATTATTGAAGAAAGATGCATTTTCTTGGACTCTAGAAGTGACTAAGGCCTTTGAACATCTTAAAGAGAAAATGTGCCAAGTGTTGAATTTCCACGATCTTGGGTCTAGGTTAGAGTCTTAAAATAATTGACACTACCAAACCAAGAATCTCAACCATAAACTACTTTGCACAGTGGAAATATAAAGTAGTAAATCACACATGCACAAAACATAGACAACTTTTTAATTTTTCAACCCAACTTCGTTATATTAACAACATATAATACAACAGTCTAGGGCTCTCATACTAGGGATAATGGCCCTTAGTACAAGATACAAAATTGGGGCTTGGTGTCAGTCCATCGACAACCAATCTACCCTCACCAAGATACTCTAACCATCTGGCTGATGTAGTCGACTTCACAGCTCCCCTCAGTCGTACCTTGTACCTGCCCAGTCCCTCGACTCCCGATCTACAGCTCCTGCCTCTATCAATGCTCCAAGTCCATATGACCACTAAATCTCAGTTATCCAGTCTACTCACTAGTCGATCATTCGTCCATCATCACATCGAGACTCCTATCGATTTGTTCACAACGCCACTTGTGAACAACTCTCAATCTTCCCACTACTACTCCTCAGCTACTTAGGGACATAAGCTCACTATGGTCTTCCTACACTGCTCCAATGAAGACCAGCATAGGGCATGGAGGGCTGCCACCTATCACTACAAGATGTCCATCTCCCACAATGACCATGGGCTAGGAGTACTGTCCATCATCTAATGTAGAAGTCCTTCTCCACACACAAGTCTCGGGCTTCAATAAGTCAATCTAGTAGTCACTTTCATCCATCAAAGTGTTGCACATAAGGTTGTAGTACTTCACTCAATCACGCACCAAAAACATTCTTCTTGTCTGATACTCTAGGGCTGCTTTGGGTAACCAACTCACTACCCTCCAATCAACTATAAGGCACTCAATCAATCACTTAAGGGTCCATCTACAACACACCTTGTTGTTGTCCTCTTTCCTTCCGATCTGATGTGCCTACTGTCACCTTTTCTGCTTGGTAAGCCTCCAAAAAATCCACTTGAGCTCCTCCAAACAACTTCTAAGGCCTCCTCAAGTTGCCCATCAACGGATCCATGAAAAACTCAACACTTTGACCCAATACATGACAAAATCTCACTCCAAGTTTGCATCCCAAACACTGGAAATTATCACTAGTCTAGGGCATCTAATCATGAGATTAGCCTTATCCTCATTGACTTCCATAGGCTTCCTTAACATGATCCAAATCTTATCCTCATGTAGGATCCAACACCTACAAGAAATGTCATAAATAACATATGTTTTCTCACTATTTGTGGTCTCCTTGACTTTTACATTCATGGACTTGTTAGGGAATCAATGACAATCCTATTAACCCTCACATATTAGCTGAACCAACCCTCCCCAGGCTATAGTCACCCTTCTACAACACTCCTAAACCCCACGTTATCATGCCATCCACTAGTACTCCCAAACAGGCCTGCCACCTTCCTTGTTGGCTTTAACGAAGATATGTGGGTGTATTAGGGGTTGTGGCTTGCTATAGAAAGCATATCCCTTATTGCAACAACCCTTTCCAAGGGTTCTAACCCCACTAAACAGCACCGTATGCCTTCGACCCTCAAGAACAGCCTCTGGCATCCAAGATAGCCTCTCAACCTCCACCAAGGTGACCCAAAAGCAAGCGCTACTCAAGCAGCTCACTCAACTTCCATCAAGGAACTCAGACCTCCTCCACACTATATTAGAGCCTCCCTCTCTTGTTGTGGCTAGGGAAATTTCAAAGCTATCTTTCTTACCTTGTGTTGCACAAAATGGATGCTCTAAAACACAACAATACACCTTCTATTTAAACATATCCAAGGGATCAACAAATTGATGAGGAGACCCATCTACTGGACTATTTTACACTAAACCTACATGACTTGGGAACCAATAATTACCTTGTCAACATCAAAAAATCATTTCTCTCTAACGACAACTTGGATTCAGATGATTCTCAATGTGTTGGAATCATATCGTCACACACTATCATCCTCATCCATAACATGTTGTACCTCCATCACGGTTTTAGCCCAAGTCACGATGGGTGCAAAACCCCCAAGAGTGGATCTCAAGCCCACAAGCTCATTTGCGGCGCTCTGACCTCAAACCCTTGAACACTAGGGCTTGGAGTACCTCCCAAGCTACAAAAATCATCATCCAGCGACACTAGCCCATCTGGCATCCATCTCGGGTTATCATTATTTTAAAAATTTTAAAATAATCTATTATGACTATAAGAACAGCTTGAAGTTTGCAGTTTTTATAACATACGGGGTTGACATTATTTAAAAATTTCTTAAAATAATTTATTACATTTATAATAATGACTTTGTTATTATTATTCTAAAATGCTTTAAAATAATTTATTATGTCTATGCTTGAACCTTTTATAACACCTGGGCTTATCATTATTTTAAAATGTTCAACTTATTATTTTACGAAGATGTTATTCTTAAATATTAAGGAAAAAAAATTAATAATAAAGATATCGTGATTTTATTCTTAAATATTAAGAAAGAATACAATAATAAAGATTTTAAATGTTAAATAAATAATAATAATAATAAAAATAAAAATAATGTAAATTTAATTAATATTTTTTATTATAATTTTATTTTTTTAATTAAAATTTCAAAAATATCATATATAATATTAGAATGTATTAAAAAAATCATTCATATATATATATATATAGATATATATATATATAACATCATGTCAGGTTTAAATTAATTATGTCAACACGTATGCTTATTTTGGAATAGTGCTTCTAGAATTTTAATTTAATTATCAATAATTATTAGTGGATGGTAGTGATTTAGTTTGAATATTTTAGAATATTTTTAATAGTATTCACAAATTAAAAGTTGAGATTTATTTTTAAAATAGTTATGTCTTTTTTTTTTCATTTAATTAAATTAATTAATTAAAAAAATCATATGTAAGTGTCATATGAAATGAATTAGGATTGTTTGGGTTTGGGGTATTCATAAGCCATGGTATTGACCCATGTTATTGTAACAAAGCATATTTATAAATTAAAAATATTCATAATAAAGTGAAAGTGAATCTCCATAATTAAAAACCTTTACTTACTTTTTTAAATGTATATATTTTTAACTTATATAGTAGTATTTCTGAACGATCCTTACTCGCTGACACCAAATCCATCAATAATTATGGCCAATTTGTTTCCCCCTCTTACGCCAAGCTCCTCCTGCTACGAGAAAATGTCGATGCTGATATAATTCGTGCGTCGACGAGAAAGGGAATCTAGTTAAGCCACGACACTATAGCTCGATTACATGGCAGTCGATGAATCTAGCTACAGTGTCGTGAGGCAAAGCCTCACCATATAAAGTCTTCGGCTTAATACCAAGTATTGCATGCAGCATAATTCCTCTAGAACAATTTTATGAATATAAAGGCACGTATGCTAATATATGTAATTATTTTTAATTTTTTGGACATATTATAGAAATACACAGTTAGGATGGGTTGGTATATAAATACATAGTTAGGATGGATTAGTATAGTTATGATTTTCAAACTGTAAATAGAACTTATATATACCTATATTTTAATTAAAAAATATGAAGAAAAAAGGTTTATGCTAGTCCAAAAAAATTTCAAAATATAATTAACTTTTCATTTCAATCAACAATGATTTTGTCAAATGATCCTGTTATAAAACATCAAATTTTGTTTGATTGAGTTGTATAATGTTTGTGTGAGAGAGTGGGCGGGGGATAATCACTTTAAAGGGATCTCTCTGCGAAGTTGCTTTAGCTGCATTGCATCTGAAGGTCGTTGTTATTTTAGTGGTGGAAGAGGAGGCCTAGAAACCCCATGCACTATAATTGTTGCCTCCCATCGACGGACATATGCCTTGTTCCTCATCCCCCTGTTTGTAGTTCTTAGCTATGTGGGGATAGACTAACATAAAATAATTCTAGGAGGTAGTTATATCCATATGGAGTTATATAGTAGACAACTTACAATAAAAATAAAAATAGTGGCTTGGATATCTACGTGCATAGTCATTCAAGTTATTTTTATATATCTATATATATATATATATATTTGTTTTTCAAAGTTAAATATTATAATTTGTATTGGTTAATATTAAAAAAATAACAGTTCTAGAGGCAAATCTATTGCTAGAATCATTCTTTCTTAATAGTCTCTATTAGTACTATCACTAATAATAATACTTTAAAAACAAGTGTTGTAAGGTAGTGTAGTCTCTCCTTGGTTCAAGTGGAAAAATTAATTGCCTACTAATATGGGGAGCATATTATAAACCAAATAAATGTTAGTTAAATCGAGGGATTTATAAAGGTAAATTACATACACATCACAATGCTAAGAATGCCCCCATACAAATCAAATGGATATGAAAACTTTCATGTACCAAATGCAATAAGAAGCCTTTAAGAACCACATAGTCAGACATTGATTGACAACATTGTTAGAAACTTATATATTACAGAGCAATGGAACACATAAAATATTGTAGAAATATAAACACAGAAATAATGCATAAAACAAGAGACACATATATACGTGGTTCACCCAATTTGGGCTACGTCCACTAAGAAACATCTAGTCCTTCCTTTTATATTATCCAACCAAATGAAGAGATACAACCTACAACAAATCCACTACAATTCCCTCCCCACTCTCACAAAATCTCCTCTCTTTTCTTCCTCAGAATACACATCTACATAGCCACAATACAATTCCCTTATATATTGTGATGGTTTGCCTTCTAGGGAAAAAAACCCTAAATTAAACATAACTTATATCATCATATTTCCGCCTAATGAATGACCTAGATTGACTACAAAATTACAACATTTTACAAGGCGATTTTACATCTATATTTAGCTTTGAGGGTGCTGCCCCCGATCCCCCACTAGTGGGGGCTCTAAAGCCCCCCCTTGGACCCCCCTGGTGACACGCAAAGACAGGCGGCATTGACGCCCCATTACGAACTCAAGTCCAATGCAACGATACCTCTGAATAAATAAGATAATCGAGCTCCACACCTAACAATCTCCCACTTGCAAACTGATTATAGCAACTCCACCGCTACTTCATTTGTCAGAAAATGACTCCACTTTGGTCGTGGTTGTTTCTCGTATTCATCATCATACTTGAAGAAAAATTGAAACCGAGCAGAATCTCAGATCCTCACTGGTTACAACTTTTGTTAACATATCTACAGGATTTTGGCTAGTGTGTATCTTCTCCAGCTTCAACTGTCGATCTTCCAGCATTGATCATATGAAATGGTACTTGAGCTATATATGCTTAGTCTTGGAATGAAATGAAAAGTTCTTTGCAAGATGTATGGCACTCTGGCTATCACTATATTACCTTCCCAACTCTTGCTTCTTACCCAATTCATCCAGAAAGCTTTGTAACCAAATCATTTCTTTACTAGCCTCTGTAGCAACAACATACTCTAGTCTCATCATTGAGAGTGCAACAACACTTTGCAATTTTGAAACCCAATTGGCAGTTGTTCCACCTATAGTAAACACATACCTTGTGGTGCTCCTGTTGTTATCTCTATCACCCACTATATCTGCATCAACATATCCCTGTAGAGCAATGTTTGAACCACCAAAGCATAATGCTTGATTTGTGGTACCTCTCAAATACCTGAGAATCCATTTCACCGCCATCTAATGTTCTTTTCCTGGATTGTTCATGTACCTACCTACAACTCCCACTGCATGTGAAATATGAGGCCTTGTGTAGACCATTGCATATATTGAGCTTCTAGCTACTGATGCATATGGAGCTTTAGACATATAAGCCATTTCTTCCCGAGTCTTGTGACACACCTCCTAACATAGTTTGAAATGGCTAGACAAATGTATACTAACTGGTTTTTCATTCTTCATATTAAATATTTTTAACACCTTTTGTATGTACTCACACTGAGAAAATTTTGATTTTTTATTCTTCCTGTATCTAGTTATTCTCATACGAAGGATTTGTTTTGCAACACCGAAATCCTTCATTACAAATGAGTTTGCCAATTTTCTTTTGAGAACATTTATTTCCTACATGTTAGAACCTGCAACAAGAAAGTCATATACATACAATAAAAATATAATATAGCTTCCATCATTTTTTGTTTTGAGATAAATAAAACGATTAGAGTGACATCTAGTATAACCTTGTTCAGACATAAACCTGCCAAATTTTAGATACCACTTCCTTGGAGCTTGTTTTAAGCCATAAAAGCTCTTCTTCAGCCTACACACTAGTTTCTCCTTCCCTTTTACGTCATATCCTTGTGGCTGCTGCATATATATTTTTTCCTCCAAATCCCCATGGAGAAAGGTTGTATTTACATATAAATGCTCAAGATGAAAATCTTTAGCTTCTACAACTTAAAATAGCTCTAATTGAAGTCATTTTAACAACAGGAGAAGATATCACATCAAAGTCTATACCCTTTTCTTGTGAAAACCCCTTCACCACAAGTCTAGATTTATACCCTTTTCTACCTCCATTTTCTTCCTTAACCTATAAACCCATTTATTCTGCAATGTTTTTTTACCTGTGTTAGTGTCAGCCTTTGAAGCCTTCCATCAGTGATCAAATATGCTCTTACAAAGTGGTCTCAGGCTGTCAAAGTCAAATTTTGTCATTTCAATGAATCTTCAAGTAAAATTTGGTTACTAGGTACTAGGTTTAGGGTTGTTTTCACTCCTTCCAAAGTCTTCCAAGTATTGGTCCATGTCACCATTCAGCTTAGTGTATCATCATTCAAAGATTTTCCATCATCATTTCAAGTTCCAATGGGTCATTTTACACCTTATTCGTGCTTCAGTTGTACTTGGGTAAGCCTCATTTCCCTCTCCTAGGGTTTTGAAGGTAATTTTTCTTGGATGGCAAAATGATCAAAAAAACTTGTATCCTGATGCTCATACACCTTCCCCTATCCTTACTATACCTTCTTAAATTCTTCCCATCACTCATATCCCTCAAATTCGTCATTTTCCCACAAACCCTAGCTTATTGCCACAATTTGACAATTTTCTAGGTTAGGCCTGTGTTTTTCTCTTTTGCACACCTTCCTCTCACTCAATATTTGAAATTCCACTTTCCCCTACTTCCTAACATCCCTCGCTACTTCCAAAAATTTTCTTAATAATTTAGAAGCCCCTCATCCCCTTCATTTCCCTTCATTTCTACAAATCCCCTGTTCCAGATATCGGGATAGGGTTTCTTCAAACTATGTTTTTTAGCAATAAAAGATGAATTTGAAAAACGTGAAAGATTTTTTTGTTCATCCTTGACCCAAGAAGAAAAACCTCTTTTAGTTTTTACAAAGGTTTCATGGTTTGGGAGAAATAACGAAAACATCATTGGCCTCAAGAGGATTGATGCACTTCAGAAGTGACCTTGGGAAAATCAAGATTTAGCCTAGCTGAAATGTTCAAATGACTTTCTTGATAATTTCAATGACATATAGATAGAGAGGGCTTTCGAATGAGCTATCATGATCTCAATTTGGAGTTGTGGAAGACCTTCAAAGGTTGACTGCAATAGCACTCTGCATTTAGGCAACCTCATTTTGCACATTTTGACCAGTCTTGGGAGATTTGACTTCTGACAGAGCAAATGAACTCCAAATTGACAAATTCAAGATGTTCTAGAAGGTAGATTTGACAGGATTTCCAACGAGCTATTACATGCCCAATTTTGACATCGGGAAGGCAACCAAAACTCACCTTAACGTTGGCACTGTGCATAGGAACAGTGGCGTTGCACATTGGGAGCTTGATGCTGCACATCAGAGGGGTGCTGCGCATCAGGTAGTTTTCACCTGTGTTAATTTACACTGGCACTGCATATCAGAGAGGCACTGCACATTTTCCAGTAAGACTTCAAAGCTACCAAACTTCACCTCAAATCATTCTCATTGCTGCATTTCTCTTCCAATCAAGTAAGTAAAGTCACTTTTGATCTTAGATAGGGTTTTTATGCTTTACCTATGATTTTAGCCTCATAGAACTCAAAAACCCTAGTTGTATTCTACCTAATTTCTCACCATTTCAAGCTCTCGTCAGTTGTCTCCATTTTCGCATTATCATTTGCCCTAAATTCACCTTTTGATCCCATTTTCCCTTTCCTTATTTTCCCTAAGAAACTAATCCCTTTATGAAACCTTAAACCCCACTTACCCTCTTATTTCACTCCATCACTATTTCCCTTTTATAAATATCTTCATACTCATCTTTCCCTAACCTAATTATCCACCATTCATCAAACCATCCCAAGAGAGACAAACATGGAGAGTGACAGTGACTATGATTTTGAGGAGGAAACCCAAAGTGACAGCTCTAGGGAAAGGATCTTGTAGTAGCTTGACAAAAAGAAAAGGAAATGTTATAGAGGAGGAGCTTGGTGATGATGTTGAGAGGGATTTTTAGCTCGAGGAGCATGATTCTGATGTGCCACCTCATCATACTCAGGTAATAGACCTAGATAGCCCTTCATTTGATCAGAGAATTCTTTTGAAAGAACAGGAGGCTTACATTAACATGCTAGAGGTCAAGATAGCTCGGAGAAGATATATTATCAATTACCTAGAGCAGGAGAATAAGCAGTTAGAGGGTAAACAAAGCCAAATGGAGTTAGAGATGCTAAAAATTCAATGGCAAAGCAACAAAGAGCATCCAGTTCCCTTGACTCCAATTGAACAAGAGGTGGTAAATGATAGAGAAATATGGCTTGAAAGGGTAAATATCCACCTTGAGGGCCTTCTGAAGAAAGCAAATAGAGACAACAAGATGCTAAGGCATATGGCACATCATTATTTGACCCGAAATAGAGTATGCAACAAGAGGATCAAGCACCTTAAGGCAAGATTAAGGAGGGCCTTAGAAGGCAAAAATAAGGATGAAAAGCTCAACATTTTGGCTGATGTGACTTTACCCCAACAAAGTAACCCATGATGCAGCTTTGAGCCAAAATTGTGCAAATTTTGAGACAATTTTGTCATTTTCCAATTTTTGAATTAGAAACACAGAAAATTCCAGTTGATGCGTAGCACCATCGGCGCTGTGCATTGAATTGGTGCATCCTCTTGACAAATGGCTTATAGATTTGGATTCAACATTAAAAAATAAGAAAACCCAGAAAGTTTCATCAATTTTGGAGAAGATCTTGGCCACCAAAAGGGCAAAAAACACTCAAAAAATGCCCTCTCTGCCACTTTTTGGACCCACAGGAAGCAGTCTTGGGAGAATTGATGTTTGAAGGGGCAAATCAACTCCAAATCAGAAAATTAAAAGTGTTCTAGAAACTAGACAGGCAGATCTTTCCAACAAGCTATCTTGGGCCTGATTTGGATGAGTGGAAGGCCTCCAAAAGCTTCCCTAAAGCGGTGTTGCGCATCAGGCTCAGGGCGCTGCGCATCAGGCAAATTTTTGTCAATTTTGCCTAAAAGTCAAATTTCACCTAGTTTCTTCAGCAGTTTACTTCTTCTTATTTTCTTGGTAAATTTTGCATGGTAAATGATGTAATATGATGTAAATATTGATGGAAAACACTTGATGGGGTAGATACATCAAATCAAAAGTGGTTTTGAACTGAATGTATCAGTTTCCTTAGTTTTAGAGGCAAGCTGTTCCACTGCCTATTTTCTTGTTCCTAGTTTAGATGTTGTTGAAACAACTCCTTGACTAATGAATTCGAATCCTGATGACTACCATGAGTTGTTTGATGCCTATATTATGTTTTCTGTTAGTCATTTTTAAAGGTTGGACTTTGGTGGAAGTGGTGGCACTCATTGAACATTTGTATCAGTAGTTTGGCAAGGAATACAACTAGGTTTCATAGCTATTTTTGTGGGAATTTTGTGACAGTGAGTTTATGTATTGTTTCTTCTTTGTAATGATTTTTTCTTATGTTTCATATGTATCCAAATCCATATTTATCTTCTAAAACTAAATGAATCAAGGTGAATGGACAAAATACACTGTTGTGCTTTATCTTTGGAATGCATTTGGTTTTCAATGTTTTCAACTATTTGAAGAGGATTCATATTTTCTTTATGCCCTCCTCAACTCCTCAGTTGTACTAATCTACCATCTTAATCCATTTCTAGTACATAAAACCTTGTCTACCTTGCCCCACAGAACATGTCTGTAAATCTGACTTGATTTCCCGGACCCAAGTTGCCTTCTCCAATTGATCCAGCAACCAAAACCTAAAAATCAAACCAAAAACCCTGAGCTACTATACCTAGCCTAAAATCTACATTAAATTCAATCATCTCAAGCCTAATTGCCAATATCCTAATTGATATTGACAAGGAGAGAGCCCTTTCCTGACCTGGTAGGGCTAGCTACTAGGTTAAGCGTGGTTTGATGCTGCCCTAGAACTGCCTTCCTTCAGCCTGAGGTAGATCCAGGCCCTAACAAAGTGGCGACTGTACTGGGGAACGTAGTTTTATGTTCCTCAACAAAATGTATCAAGTTCATATCTGATCGTTGATGGTGGACAATGATCAGACATAGGAAGGTTGAAATCATTCACCTCGCGACTCCAAATCAGTTTCGAGATCAGATCTAAGGACTCCACTGGAGGATGAACCTGACCAGCAAAAACATGAAAGGACAATATGGAAATATCAAGTATTCAAGTTGGAATTTCATCCAAGACATCTTGCTGTTCGTTATAAATTATTTCTTCTCTTTTCTCGAGAATGTCAAGAAGGCTTTACAAAGTATATTGTATTCAAGGAAAGATCCTAGATCTGCATTTGATTTCTTCCCTTTGAAGATTGTGGATACGAAATATGCGCATGCCTTTGATCTTGATCAAGACCCTTCTTCTAAATTTTATGATGATCGTCTTCAAATTGATGAGCCTCAAGAGACAAAGACTGATTCTACACCTTCTATACATATTCCTATACCTTGTAAAATTCTAGATAGATACAAGCCTCTGATTTTACCTCCTATATCCCATGTTTTCCCTAAAAATCATTACCTATATCTACCAAGATTTGATGGTGAATGTGACAAAATCACTGTTGAGAGACATGTACTGAATTTTGAGTCTTTTCTTGACCTTTTTGAAGTTGATGACATGTACTGAATTTTGAGTCTTTTCTTGACCTTTTTGAAGTTGATGAAGAGGATGTTAGTATTGGGCTTTTTGCTCTTTCTTTGCAAGGAAAAGTCAAGAGTTGGTTCAGAACCCTGCCTGATGCGAGCATTTCAGATTTCCAGCAGTTCGTCAAAGTTTTCCTTGATAAGAAGGTGGTCAAACAAAACCATTTCTTGATTATAGAAGAGTATAACCAGCTAAAAAAATTGCCAGGCGAGACAGTACAACAATTTTCTGCCAGGTTTAACCAAGTCTATTTTTCGATGCCGGTTAATATAAGACCTCCTCCTGGATCCACTCTTTTGCACTACCTGGATGCCTTTGATTCGGAATGGATTTTCAGCTGAGAGAAAGGAACCTTGCAACACTTGAAGAGATGCAAAACAGTGTGGTAGATGTAGAGGCTAATTTGCTGGTCAGAAGGGCAATGTTGTAGGAAGAAGAGATGAAGAACATAGATCCATAGGAATTGACATCTTTAGAGGTAAAGCTCGACATTTTGGTAAGTGCATTGGAAGAGATGATGCAAAGGATCACCACAAGGAATGAGTATAATGTTCAAGACCATGGCTTGTTGATTGAAGAGGAATAAGTTGCTGATCCAAAACATTTTCTTTCTTATCCGAGTTGTCATAGACCTGATAATGATTGTTTTATAGATCATCTTGGAGAAGAGAGATCTATTGATATGACATGTATGCTTGATGATGTGTTTTATATTGTTCATTTCCCTAAGTTTGATCAGTATGATGATGATTATGTTCTCCAAACAGAAGCTAGTCTTGCAAACAAATCACCAGCTGGTTTGTGGAAGGAGGAAGTCCACTTTAAGCAGCTCAAATATACTGATTAGGTGATGCATATCAGCTATGGAAGTGAGGAGGAAAGTGCAACAAATTTTGAAGTAAGTGAAGGATATTTTCCTTTTTTTTTTGCTTCGTTTCAGATGATCAGCGACAACTTTCATTCAATCAGAAATCAACCGTCGATAAGTTTTTATATAGACCATCTAAAGGGCAATGAGATCCTTGTTCAAGACTTCTCATATCTAGATTTGCAAGCACTGAGTGCCATTGATTGTCAAGTTGCAGATGAAGACATGGAAGCTAGAACATATGATCAAATGATGCAAGATGATTCTGTACCATTCTGTTTCGAATCATTTTAGTTTTTGAAGGGAAATTTGCATAGCATATCTTCAATAAAGGATGAGAAACCTATAGAAAATCATGCCATCTCATTGGAACCAATAGAAATGGGTTGCAACAGTCTTTTCAAGTTTTTCACGATCCAATAGCTGATGTGTTGGACGATGTCTGCAGTCAAGGTCATTCTCCATTAGCTAATTGTGAGCTTAAAAAAAGTATTGATACAAACTTGATCTGGAAACCAGTTTCTTTGTCATTTTCAATAGGGGTCTTGCCACAAAGCTTAGCCGAAAGTTTGCATTCATGGTATGAGGAGGAGAAAATTAATCCATCAGATGAGCTAAGTCCCAGTGCACATGAATTTCAAGATCCTTATGCAGTATTTTTGGAGTCCGATAGAGAATCCATATTATTCAACTTGGGGAAATTTGGATCTATTTACAAGCTATCATGGGAGTTACCTTTCAATAGTTTTCTTTTGTTGTTCATAATCAAGCACTTGTGGAGAATGCAAACAGCAACTGGAATGCTTACTTGGTTGCATTGGTTTTTTCACTTCACTTGATCAGGTGATGAATGGAACAGTTAGAGTAGCTTTTATTAAATAAGCTCCATTTTGGGCATATTTTCTAGTTTTTCAGTTGTGTTTTAGTATTGAGTCAGTTTCAAGTCATTTTGTGTCTTTGAGTCATCAGTTTTAAGTCATCCATTTCAGTTTGTGTTTTTGACTCCATGCCCAATGGATAAGGCTACTTGGTCTACGATGTTCTTGGCACCTCCAAGGAGCTACCATCCCCAATGGAGCCAATGTTAGTGTTAGCCTTTGAAACCTTCCATAAATGATCAAATATGCTCTTACAAAGTGGTCTTAGGGTGTCAAAGTCAAATTTTGTCATTTTAGTGAGCCTTCAAGTAAAATTTGGTTACTAGGTATTAGGTCTAGGGTTGTTTACACTCCTTCAAAAGTCTTCCAAGTATTGGTCCATGTCACCATTTAGCTTAGTGTACCATTGTTCAAAGAGTTTTTATCATCATTTTAGGTTCCAATGGGTCATTTTACACCTTGTTCGTGCTTCAGTTGTACTTGGGTAAGCCTCATTTGCCTCTCCTATGGTTTTGAAGGTAATTTTTCTTGGATGGCCAAATGATCAATAAAAATTGTATCTTGATACTCATACACCTTCCCCTATCCTTAATATACCTTCTTAAATGCTTCCCATCACTCATATCCCTCAAATTCGTCATATTCCCACAAACCTTAACTTATTGCCACAATTTGACAATTTTCTAGGTTAGGCCTGTGTTTTTCCCTTTTGGACCTCTTCCCCTTACTCAATCTTTGAAATTCCACTTTCCCTGCTTCCTAACATCCCTCCCTACTTCCCAAAATTTTCTCAATAATTTAGAAGCCCCTCATCCCCTTCATTTCCCTTCATTTCTATAAATCCCCTGTTCCACATATCGGGATAGGTTTTCTTCAAACTATGTTTTTGAGAAATAAAAGATGAATTTGACAATAGTGATAGAGGTTTTTTTCCATCCTTGACCCAAGAATAAAAACCTCTTTCACTTTTTACACAGGTTTCATGGTTTGGGATAAATGTCAAAAACATCATTGGCGTTAGGAGGATTGATTCACTTCTGGAGTGAGCTTGGGACAATACATATTACACCTAGATGAGATGTTCAAATGACTTTATTGATGATTTAAATGATATCTAGACAGAGAGATATTTCCAATGAGCTATCATGAGCTCAATTTTGAGTTGAGGAAGACCTTCAAAACTTGACGGCAATAGCACTCTACATTTAGGCAATCTCATTCTACCCATTTTGACCAGTCTTGGGAGATTTGACTTTTGATAGCGAAAACGAACTCCAAATTGAAAAATTCAAGATGTTCTAGAAAGTAGACTCAACAAGATTTCCATCAAGCTATCACACTCCCAATTTTGACATCAGGAAGTCAGTCAAAGCTCGCCTTGACATTGGTGCTTCGCATAGGAACAACGGCGCTGCACATTGGGAGCTCGGCGTTGCGCATCAGAGGGGCGTTGCACATCAGGTAGTTTTCTCCTGTGTTAATTTACATTGGCACTGCGCATTAGAGAGGCATTATGCATTGGTGAGTAGGCACTACGTATTGGCCAGTAAAACTTCAAAAATACCAAACTTCACCTCAAATCATTCTCATTGCTGCATTTCTCTTCCAATCAAGTAAGTAAACTCACTTTTCATCTCAGATAGGGTTTTTACGCTTTACTTATGGTTTTAGCCTCCTAAAACTCAAAACCCTAGTTTTCTTCTACCTAATTTCTCACCATTTCAAGCTCTTGTCACTTGTCTCCATTTTCCCATTATCATTTTCCCTAAATTCACCTTTTGATCCCATTTTCCCTTTCCCTATTTTCCCTAAGAAACTAATCCCTTTATGAAACCCTAAACCCCACTTACCCTCTTATTTCACTCCATCACTATTTCCATTTTATAAATCTCTTCATACTCATCTTTCCCTAACCTAATTATCCACCATTCATCAAACCATCCCAAGAGAGACAAACATGGAGAGGGATGGTGACTATGATTTTGAGGAGGATACCCTAAGTGACAGCTCTAGGGAAGGGATCTTAACAGCTTGACAAAAGGAAAAGGAAAGGTTATAGAGGAGGATCTTGGTGATGATGTTGAGAGGGATTTTCAGCTTGGAGAGCATGATTTTGATGTGCCACCTCATCATACTCAGGTAATAGACCTAGATAGCCATTCTTTTGATCAAAGAATGCTTTTGAAAGACCAGGAGGCTTACATTAACATGATAGAGGACAAGATAGCTCAAGGAAGATATATTATAAATTACCTAGAGTGGGAGAATAAGCAGTTAGAGCGTAAACAAAGCCAAATGGAGTTAGAGATGCTAAAATTTCAACGACAAAGCAACAAAGAGCATTCGGTTCCCTTGACTCCAGTTGAACAAGAGGTGGTAAATGATAGAAAGATATGGCTTGAAAGGGTAAATATCCATCTTGAGGGCCTTCTAAAGAAAGTAAATAGAGAGAACAAGATGCTAAGGCATATGGCACATCATTATTTGACCCGAAATATAGTATGCAACAAGAGGATCAAGCACCTTAAGGCAAGATTAAGGAGGGCCTTAAAAGGCAAAAAGAAGGATAAAAAGCTCAAAATTTTGGCTGATGTGACTTTAGCCCAACAAAGTAACTCATGATGTAGCTTTGAGCTAAAATTGGGCAAATTTTGAGACAATTTTGTCATTTTCCAATTTTTGAATTAGAAACACAGAAAATTTTAGCTGATGCGCAACGCCACTGGCACTGCGCATTGAATTGGTGCATCCTCTTAACAAATTCCTTATATTTGGATTCAACATCAAAATATAAGAAAACCTAGAACATTTCATCAATTTTGGAGAAAATATTGGCCACCAAAAGGGCAAAAAACACTCAAAAAGTGCCCTCTCTGCCACTTTTTGGACCCACAGGAAGTAGTCTTGGGAGAATTGATGTTTGAAGGGTAAACCAACTCCAAATCAGAAAGTACAAAGTGTTCCAGAAATTAGACATGCAGAGCTTTCCAACAAGCTATCTTGGGCATGATTTGGATGAGTGGAAGGCCTCCAAAGGCTTCCCTAAAGAGGCGCTACGCATCAGGCAAATTTTTGTGAATTTTGCCTAAAAGTCAATTTTTTCCTAGTTTCTTCAGCAGTTGACTTCTTCTTCTTTTCTTGGTAAATTTTGCATGGTAAATGATGTAATATGATGTAAATATTGATGGAAAAACCTTGATGGGGTAGATACATCAAATCAAAAGTGGTTTTGAACTAAATTTATCAACTTCCTTAGTTTTAGAGGTAAGCTGTTCCACTACCTATTTTCTTGTTCCTAGATTAGATGTTGTTGAAGCAACTCCTTCACTCATGGATTCGACCCTTGATGATTAGCATGAGTTTTTTGATGCCTATATTATGTTTTCTCTTATTCATTTGTAAAGGTTGGACTTTGGTGGAAGTGGTGGCTCTCATTGAACATTTGTATCAGTAGTTTGGCAAGGAATAAAACCAAGTTTCACAGCTATTTTTGTGGGATTCTTGTGACAGTGAGTTTATGTATTGTTTCTTCTTTGTAATCAATTTTTCTTATGTTTTATATGTATACAAATCCACATTTCTCTTCTAAAACTAAATGAATCAAGGTGAATGGAAAAAATACATTGTTGTGCTTTGTCTTGGGAATGCATTTGGTTTTCAATGTTTTCAACTGTTTGAAGAGGATTCATAGTTTCTTTATGCCCTCCTCAACTCCTCAGTTGTCTTAATATACCATATTAATCCATTTCTAGTACATAAACCCTTGTCTACCTCACCCCACAGAACATGTCTATAAATCTTACTTGATTTCCCAGACCCAAGCTGCCTTCTCCAATTGATCCAGCAACCAAAACCTAAAAATCAAACCAAAAACCCTGAGCTACTATACCTAGCCTAAAATCTACATTAAATTTAGTCATCTCAAGCCCTAATTTCCAATATTCTAATTGAGATTGACAAGGAGAGAGCCCTCTCTCGACCTGATAGGGCTAGCTACCAGGTTAAGCGTGGTTTGATGTTACCCTAGACCTGCCTTCCTTCAGCCTGAGGTAGATCGAGGCGCTAATATAGTGGCGATCATACTAGGGAACGTAGTTTTATGTTCCTCAAAAAAATGTATCAAGTTTAGATCTGATTGTTTATGGTGGACAACGATCAGACATAAGAAGGCTGAAATCATTCACCTGACGACTCCAAATCAGTTTCGAGATCAGATCCAAGGACTCCACTAGAGGATTAACCTCACCAGCAGAAACATGAAAGGACAATATGGAAATATCAGGTATTCAAGTTGAAATTTCATCCAAGATATCTTATTCTTCGTTATAAATTATTTCTTCTATTTTCTTGAGAATGTCAAGAAGGCTTTACAAAGTATATTGTATTCAAGGAAAGATCCTAGATATGCATTTGATTCCTTCCTTTTGAAGATTGTTGATACAAAATATGCGCATGCCTTTGATATTGATCAAGACCCTTCTTCTAAATTTTATGTTGATCGTCTTCAAACTAATGAGCCTCAAGAGACAAAGACTGATTCTACACCTTTTGTACATATTCCTATACCTCGTAAAATTCCAGATAGATACAAGCCTCTGATTTTACCTCCTATATCCCATGCTTTCCCTAAAAATCATTACCTATATCTACCAAGATTCGATGGTGAATGTGACAACATCACTACTAAGAGACATGTACTAAATTTTGAGTCTTTTCTTGACCTTTTTGAAGTTGATGAAGAGGATGTTAGTATTAGGATTTTTTCTCTTTCTTTGCAAGGTAAAGTCAAGATTTGGTTCAATACCCTGCCTGATGCAAGCATTTCAAATTTCCAGTAGTTCATCAAAGTTTTCCTCAACAAGTGGGTGGTCAGGCAAAACCATTTCTTGATTATAGAAGAGTATAACCAACTGAAAAGATTGCCAGGGGAGACAGTACAACAGTTTTCTGCCAAGTTTAACCAAGTCTATTTTTCGATGCCAATTAATATAAGACCTCCTCCTGGGTCTGCTCTCTTACTACCCGGATTCCTTTGATCTAGAAATGGAGTTTTAGCTGAGAGAAAGGAACCTTGCAACACTTAAAGAGATGCAAAATAGTGCAGTAGATGTAGAAGCTAATTTGCTGATCAGAAGGGTAATGTTGTAGGAAGAAGAGATGAAGAACATAGATCCAGAGGAATTGACATATTTAGAGGTAAAGCTCGACATTTTGGTAAGTGCAGTGGAAGAGATGATGCAAAGGATCACCACAAGAAATGAGTATAATGTTCAAGACCATGGCTCGCTGATTGAAGAGGAACAAGTTGTTGATCCAAAACATTTTCTTTCTTATCCTAGTTGTCATAGACCTGATAATGATTGTTTTATAGATCATCTTGGAGAAGAGAGATCTGTTGATATGACATGTATGCTTGATGATGTGTTTTATACTGATTATTTCCCTAAGTTTGATCAGTATGATGATTATTATGTTCTCCAAACAAAAGCTAGTCTTGCAAACAAATCAGCGGCTGGTTTGTGGAAGGAGGAAGTCCACTTTAAGCAGCTCGAATACAGTGATTAGTTCATGCATATCAACTATGGAAGTGAGGAGGAAATTGCAAAAAAAAATTGAAGTGAAGGATCTTTTTTTTTGTTTTTCTTCATTTTAGATCATCAGAGACAACTTTCATTCAATCAGAAATCAACCGTCGATAAGTTTTGATCTGGACCATCTAGAGGGAAATGAGATCCTTGTTCAAGACTTCTCATATCTAGATTTGTATCCACTGAGTGCCATTGATTGTCAAGTTGCAGATGAAGACTTGGAAGCTGGAACATATGATCAAATGATGCAAGATGATTTCGTACCATTCTGTTTCGAATCATTTCAGTTTTTGAAGGGAAATTTGCATAACATATCTTCAATAAAGGATGAGCAGCCTATAGAAAATCATCGCATCTCATTGGAACCAATCGAAAATGTGTTGCAATAGTCTTTTCAAGTTTTTCATGATCCAATAGCTGATGTGTTGGATGATGTCTGCAGTCAAGGTCCTTCTTCATTAGCTAACTGTGAGCTTGAAAAAAGTATTGATACAAATTTGATCTGACAACCAGTTTCTTTCTCATTTTCAGCAAGAGTCTCGACACAAAGCTTAGATGAAAGTTTGCATTCATGGTATGAGGAGGAGAAAAGTAATCCATCAGATGAGCTAAGTCCCAATGCACATGAATTTCAAGATTCTTATGCAGTATTTTTGGAGTGGGATAGAGAATCCATATTATTCAATTTGGGAAAATTTGGATCTGTTTACAAGTTTTCATGGGAATTGCCTTTCAGTAGTTTTCCTTTTTTGTTCATAAGAAAGCACTTTTGGAGAATGCAAACATCAACCAAAACGCTTACTTGGTTGCATTGGTTGTTTCACTTCACTTGATTAGGTGATGAATGGAACAGTTAGAGTAGGTTTTATTGAATAAGCTCCATTTTTAGCATATTTTCTAGTTTTTCAGTTTTGTTTTAGTATTCAGTCAGTTTCAAGTCAGTTTGTGTCTTTGAGTCGTCAGCTTTCAATCATCCATTTTAGTTTGTATTTTTGACTCCATGCCCAATGGATAAGGCTACTTGATCTATGGTGTTCTTGGCACCTCCAAGGAGCTATCATCCCCATTGGAGCCAATGTTAGTGTCAGCCTTTGAAGCCTTCCATCAGTGATCAAATATGCTCTTACAAAGTGGTCTCAGGGTGTCAAAGTCAAATTTTGTCATTTCAGTGAGTCTTCAAGTAAAATTTGGTTACTAGGTATTAGGTCTAGGGTTGTTTTCACTCCTTCCAAAGTCTTCCAAGTATTGGTCCATGTCACCATTCAGCTTAGTGTACCATCATTCAAAGAGTTTTCATCATCATTTCAGGTTCCAATGGGTCATTTTACACCTTGTTCGTGCTTCAGTTGTACTTGGGTAAGCCTCATTTCCCTCTCCTAGGGTTTTGAAGGTAATTTTTCTTGGATGGCCAAATGATCAACAAAAATTGTATCCTGATGCTCATACACCTTCCCCTATCCTTAATATACCTTCTTAAATACTTCCCATCACTCATATCCCTCAAACTCGTCATTTTCCCACAAACCCTAGTTTATTGCCACAATTTGACAATTTTCTAGGTTAGGCCTGTGTTTTTCCCTTTTGGACCTCTTCCCCTCTCTCAATATTTGAACATCCACTTTCCATTGCTTCCTAACATCCCTCCCTACTTCCAAAAATTTTCTCAATAATTTAGAAGCCCCTCATCCGCTTCATTTCCCTTCATTTCTACAAATCCCCTGTTCCACATATCGGGATAGTTTTTCTTCAAACTATGTTTCTGAGCAATAAAAGATTAATTTGAAAAATGTGAAAGATATTTTTGTCCATCCTTGACCCAAGAAGAAAAAACTCTTTCATTTTTTACACAGGTTTCATGGTTTGGGAGAAATGTCTAAAACATCATTGGCCTTAGGAGGATTGATGCACTTTTGGAGTGACATTGGGAAAATCAATATTTCACCTAGCTGGGATGTTCAAATAAATTTCTTTATGATTTAAATGATATCTAGATAGAGACAGATTTCCAATGAGCTATCATGAGCTCAATTTGGAGTTGAGGAATACCTTCAAAAGTTGACTGCAATAGCACTCTTAATTTAGGAAACCTCATTCTGCACATTTTGACAAGTCTTGGGAGATTTGACTTTTGACAGGGCAAATGAACTCCAAATTGAAAAATTCAAGATTTTATAGAAAGTAGATTCAGCAAGATTTCCAATGAGCTATCACATGCCCAATTTCAACATAGGGAAGGTCGTCAAATATCGCCTTGACATTGGCGCTGCGCATAGGAACAGTGGTGCTACGCATTGGGAGCTCAGCGCTGCGCATCAGGTAGTTTTCTCTTGTGTTAATTTACACTGGCACTACGCATCAAAGAGGCATTGCACATTGGTTATCAAGCGTTTTGCATTGGCTAGTAAGACTTCAAAACTACCAAACTTCACCTCAAATGATTCTCATTGTTGCATTTCTCTTCCAATCAAGTAAGTAAACTCACTTTTGATCTCAGATAGGGTTTTTATGCTTTACTTATGGTTTTAGCCTCGTAAAACTCAAAACCCTAGTTGTCCTCTACCTAATTTCTCACCATTTCAAGCTCTTGTCACTTGTCTCCATTTTCCCATTATCATTTTCCCTACACTCACCTTTTGATCCCATTTCGCTTTCCCTATTTTCCCTAAGAAAATAATCCCTTTATGAAACCCTAAAGCCCACTTACCCTCTTATTTCACTCCATCACTATTTCCCTTTTATAAATATCTTCATACTCATCTTTCCCTAACCTAATTATCCACCATTCATCAAACCATCCCAAGAGAGACAAACATGGAGAGGGACAGTGACTATGATTTTGAGGAGGACACCCTAAGTGACAGCTCTAGGGAAAGGATCTTGCAGCAACTTGACAAAAGGAAAATGAAAGGTTATAGAGGAGGAGCTTGGTGATGATGTTAAGAGGGATTTTCAGCTTGAGGAGCATGATTCTGATGTGCCACCTCATCATACTCAGGTAATAGACCTAGATAACCCTTATTTTGATCAAAGAATGCTTTTGAAATAATAGGAGGCTTACATTAACATGCTAGAGGAAAAGATAGCTCAAGGAAGATATATTATCAATTACCTAGAGCAGGAGAATAAGTAGCTAGAGGGTAAACAAAGCCAAATGGAGTTAGAGATGCTAAAAATTCAACGACAAAGCAACAAAGAGCATCTGGTTCCCTTGACTCCAATTGAACAAGAGGTGGTAAATGATAGAGAGATATGGCTTGAAAGGGTAAATATCCACCTTGAGGGCCTTCTGAAGAAAGCAAATAGAGACAACAAGATGCTAAGGCATATGGCACATCATTATTTGACCTGAGATAGAGTATGCAACAAAAGGATCAAGCACCTTTAGGCAAGATTAAGGAGGGCCTTAAAAGGAAGAAAGAAGGATGAAAAGCTCAACATTTTGGCTGATGTGACTTTAGCCCAAAAAAGTAACCCATGATGTAGCTTTGAGCCAAAATTGGGCAAATTTTGAGACAATTTTGTCATTTTCCAATTTTTGAATTAGAAACACATAAAATTGCAATGAATTGGTGCATCCTCTTGACAAATGGCTTATAGATTTGGATTCAGAATCAAAAAAATAAGAAAACCTAGAAAGTTTCATCAATTTTGGAGAAAATATTGGCCACCAAAAGGGCAAAAAACACTCAAAAAATGCGCTCTCTGCCACTTTTTGGACCCACGGGAAGCAGTCTTGGGAGAATTGATGTTTGAAGCGGAAAGTCAACTCCAAATCATAAAATTAAAAGTTTTCCATTAACTAGATAGGGAGATATTTCCAAAAAGCTATCTTGGGCCTGATTTGGATGAGTGGAAGGCCTCCAAAAGCTTCCCTAAATCAACACTGCACATCAGGCTCAAGGCACTGCGCATTAGGCAATTTTTTGTCAATTTTGCCTAGTTTTTTCAACAGTTGACTTCTTCTTCTTTTCTTAGTAAATTTTTCATGGTAAATGATGTAATATGATGTAAATATTGATGGAAAACACTTGATGGGGTAGATACATCAAATCAAAAGAGGTTTTGAACTAAATGTATCAGTTTCCTTAGTTTTAGAGGCAAACTGTTCCACTGCTTATTTTCTTGTTCCTAGTTTAGATGTTGTTGAAACAGCTCCTTAACTCATGGATTCGACCCCTGATGACTAGCATGAGTTTTTTTATGCCTATATTATGTTTTCTCTTAGTCATTTGTAAAGGTTTGACTTTGGTGGAAGTGGTGGCACTCATTGAACATTTGTATCAGCAGTTTGGCAAGGAATAAAACCAAGTTTCACAGCTATTTTTGTGGGATTCTTGTGACAATGAGTTTATGTATTGTTTCTTCTTTGTAATGATTTTTTCTTATGTTTTATATGTATCCAAACCCATCTTTCTCTTCTAAAACTAAATGAATCAAGATGAATGGACAAAATACACTGTTGTGCTTTGTCTTGGGAATGCATTTGGTTTTCAATATTTTCAATTGTTTGAAGAGGATTCATAGTTTCTTTATGCCCTCCTCAAATCCTCAGCTGTCTTAATCTACCATCTTAATCCATTTCTAGTACATAAACTCTTGTCTACCTTGCCCCACAGAACATGTCTGTAAATCTGACTTGATTTCCCGAACCCAAGCTGCCTTCTCCAATTGATCTAGAAGCCAAAAACTAAAAATCAAACTAGAAACCATAAACTACTATACCTAGCCTAAAACCTACACTAAATTCAATCATCTCAAGCCCTAATTACTAATATCCTAATTGATATTGATAAGGAGAGAGCCCTCTCCCGACCTGGTAGGGCTAGCTACCAAGTTAAACGTGGTTTGATGTTACACTAGACCTACCTTCCTTCAACCTAAGGTAGATCCAGGCCCTAACAACTTGCAGGAAACCTAACTGAGTCCCAAGTATAGTTATGTACTAAGGAGTCCATCTCTTCTTTCATGGATTTCTCCCACTTCTTCTTGGTTTCTACTTGCACTACTTCTTCATAACATTCTCGTTCACAAAAATCAATCAACAATACATAATATAATGAAGGAGAGTATCGTTCAAGGGGTATACTTATCCTTGTAGATCTTCTAGCACCACTTTCAGGTGTTTGAGGTGCTTGTTTCTATTGTGGTTGTCTTTTTTGTTCTGGTTGTTGATCATTATGTTTTTTCAGGCATCTTCACTATTTCTATGATCTCATCAAGTACTGTGTATTCTTTGTTTTATTTTTCCTGTTTCTTCTCCTACATCTGATCCTTATACAAAACTTTTTCATTGAATATGACATCTCTTCTCCTAATGATTTTATGTTTTTCATAATCATAAACTCGATAAACAAAATCATTAACAAAATATCCAATAAAGGTACATTTCTTTGATTTTGTCTCAAGCTTTGTTCTATTTTCTTTATTAATGTGAACAAAGGCTTCACAACCAAAAGTCTTTAAAAATGAGAAGTTTACCTTTTAACCTGTCCATGCCTCCTCTGGAATGCCACCATCGAAGTAACTTGAAGGGCCTCTATTTATTAGATAAACAATAGTATCTACAGCATCTTCCCAAAATTATAAAGTAAATCTTGCATGCAATCTCATTCACCTTGCACGCTCCATGATTGTCATGTTCATCCTTTCTAACACACCATTTTCTTGTGGTGTTCCTAGAACTATCTTCTCTCTACAAATTCCATTCTCTGAATAGTACCTATCAAACTCTCTACTGCAATATTCACCTGCATTGTCTGATCTGAGATGCTTCAACCTTTTTCCTATCTCATTTTCGACCAAAGCTTTACATTTCTTGAAAGTATCAAATACATTAGATTTATTTCAAATACAATAAATCTAGGTTTTTCTAGTTGCGTCATTAATAAGAAAAAACATAATAACAAAAGCCACCGAGAGATGATACCTGAGCAGGTCCCCATACGTATGTATGTACAAGCTCTAATTTTTTGCTCTTCTTTTCTTTTCCAACTCTGAGGAATATGACTCTCAAACACAATTCTCATAGAATTCCAAATCAACATGCTTCAAACCTGGTAGCAAATTTCTTAAGTGAAGAATCTACATCCCCTTCTCACTCCTGTGCCCAAGCCTATGATGCCACAATGTTGTATATGCTCTTATAGAGGTTAAAGAATTAGCAGAATTATAATACCATTGCATAAATACAATGTACCAACATTTTCTCCTTTTTCTATTACCAGGGCTCCTTTAGTGACCTTCCAGGTTTTATCTGTAAAAGTAGTTACACAACGTTGACCTGTCAATGACCCTGTTGAATTTATATTTTTCTTCAGATCTGGAACATGTCTTATCTCCTTCAATAGCCATTGATATCCATTCTGTTGTTTTATGAAAATTGTACCCATTCCAATGATTTTAGGGTTTATCATCACCCAATCGAACCTGTCCAAAATCTCCTTGAACATAATCATGAAAATGTTTCCTATCAGGTGTGGCATGGAATGAGGCCCCTGAATCTAACACCCAGGCATCAATAATATTTTCTAACGAAATAATCAAAGAATCTTGCAACACATAACCTGTCACATTCTCTTCATGATTGTTTTATTGTTGTGCGTCTCCTTTTCCCTTCCTACACTTGCAGTCTTTCTTCAGGTGATCTTTCTTCCCACATTTCCAGCACACTATCCCCGATATGGACTTGGATCTACCTTTCGTTGACTTATTACGATATCCTGGGCTCTTTCCTCTTTCCATTTTTCTTCCTCTATTCTCTGTAGTCAAAGCATTACCTGATGCCTCACTTGAGCTTTTCCATCACATTTCCTCGCTAAGGATTGCACTGACAACATCATCAAAATTTAAAGTACTAGGTCTAGAGACAAAGTTACTAATGGCCATGACTAAACCATTCCAACTTTTTAGAAATGAGCACAAAAATAGCAGAGCCCTAACTTCATTATTATCCCTACAAAACTTAACTAACTGGTAACTATAGTAAATTCATTTAAATGATCAACAACAGATCCACCTTCTGACATCTTCATATGAAATAAACGCTTCATAAAAAATACCTTATTTGAGGCTAAGGGTTTTTCATATAGTTTGGCTAGTGCTGTCATTAAACTCTTTGTTGTCATTTCCTTTGAAATATTAATGGCTACCGACGCCGCTAGGCACAACCGTATTGTTCCAAGTGCCTTCCTATACAGAATATCCCATTTTGTGTTTGTCATACTCATCAGCTTCATTTTCTTTCCTCTCAATGGTAGGTACAAATATTTCTGATACAAGTAATCTTCCATCTGCATCTTCCATAGCTGGTAGTTTTGGCCATTAAATTTTTTGACCATAAACCTACCATCTACCACCATTGCTCCCTCTCAAATCAGGAACCCTTCTCTCCTGTGATTTTATTAGTCAAATAGACCTTCAACTCTGATACCAGTTTTTAGAAAATTATAAATTATAAAGTAATGGAACACATAAAACATTTCAGAAACATAAACACATAAAAAACTCATAAAACAAGAGAGACACATATATATGTGGTTCACCTAATTTGGGCTACGTCCACGGAGAAATAGCCTGTCCTTCCTTTTATATTATCCATCAAAATGAAGAGATACAACCTACAGAAGATCCATTGTAATTCCCTATTCGCTCTCACAAAATATCCTCTCTTGTCCCGCTCAGAATACACATCTACATAGCACAATACAATTCCATCATATATAGCGAGTGGTTTCCTTCTAAGGAAAAAAACCCTAAATTAAACATAACTTCTATTGTCAGATTTCCGCCTAATGAATGACCCAGATTAAATACGAAATTACAACATTTTACAAGGAAATTTTACATCTATTTTTAGCTTCAAGGGCGCTGCCCTCGATCCCTTGCCAAGGGGTGGCTTTAGAGCCCCCCACCCCCCCCACCCCACCCCACCCCACCCTAGACACCCCTGGCTACACGCAAAGATGGGTGGCATTGCCTCCCCATTACGAACTAGGGTCCAATGCGGCGATACCTATGAATAAAGAAGATAATCAACCTCCACACCCAAAAATTACAAATTGATATATGAAATGGAAAAATTAATTGTCCACTAAGATGGGCAACATCTTATAAACCAAATAAATGTCAGCTAAATCAAGAGATTTATAAAGGTAATCTACATACACATCACAATTCTAAGAATGCCCCCATACAAATCAAATGGATATGACAAATTTCATGTACCAAATGAAATAAGAATCCTTTAAGAACCACATAGCCAGACATTGATTGACAACATCTCCAAAGGAATTTATGTCTATTATAAGCAATTATTAGGTTCCATATTGGTGTGGTTCCAAAAAAAAATGAAAGAAATTTGCAATGAACGTATGTATAAGGTTTGTAGAATTTGAAAAATGAGATTTATACATGTTTATATAACTTGGAAATAATTTTTACAATAGTAAATTGATAGATTAAGTTGGTTGGTTTTTTGGAATTTTTGGAGATATTTTCTCAACAATATTTTCCTTCTTTGGAATTTGTTAAATCTCATGAGCATTATTTATGTGGCTTGTATTTTGATTTTGTTAGAGTAATAAACGAATTGTTTTGAGAGTAATATGTCTCCTATGTCTTCTCTTCAAATTTTTATGTTGGTATCAAAGCCCATATGGGTCTGACTCCATCAAGGGAGAGCCCAAGAAGATGGAAGAAATTTGAGGATTAAATCCCTACTGTATACATAGAGCACATAGTGTGTTGTGATTTTTTTTTAATGTGGTTGTCCACTAATTTGTTACATTTTTTTCCTTTAGTTGCACTCATGTGAATGTGATAGGCCTGTGTATAGAAAAAGAGGCCGTGGGAGAGTTTTATTACGGAAGGTAAAGATCATGTTTTGTGACAAAGCTCTCCCTTACTATCGGAAATTTTATCTTTGTTGAGAGGGGTGATTACAAAACAATAGTAATTTCACTCTACCTTTCATTACATCAATTTGAAGACCCGATCTCCAATGCTGGTAGAGAAATCCCTTTCATTGAGAAGAGATTCTTTTCAGATAATGACCATACCATCAATCTCAGCATCTGTAGAAAAACTGACTCATTTTTGTGTATAGTCCCTATTTGATTGGTGTAGCGAGAAATCATAGGTCCCCATAAAGATGTGCATCTCAAATCCCTTCTTCACTCCCTGGACTATGCATACATATCCATTTTGGTCACTCTTTGCTCATACCTTGATCGATGTCGCAACCATCTCTAATTTTTCCGTTGCCCTGGCTTGTGGAGGGAATCTCTCGAATTTTTGTCGCCATTGATGTGCTTATTCTCCAGTAAATTTAACAAGAGATAGATCATGCTTGTACATGTCCTTGCAGTGTCTATTTATCAAGTGGAAGGCTCCCAACAACCTTCACCATTGAGCGACTGGATATTCTGGACGAGGAGCGTTATATTCTAAGCTTCAGCAACTATGGGGGGAATATTATCAGCATGTTCTGTTAAAGAAGCTCGACCTCGTTAACAATGTAGGCCATCTATTGGAACCATCGACTGTTTGGATTATAAAATGAATATGTGTATATGGTTATTCTCATGACAAGCTCTCAATCAATTTTCTTGAGGCATGTGAAATGGATCGTGAGCTCGTCCATAATGTTTGGAAGAAAAACTAGCTCGCTATAGGAGCAATCTGACTGAGCTGAATTGTAATAGATCTCCCTAGGTTTTTTTCAATGCCATAGATGCTTAAGAGCCATGGGGATAGCACTTTATTTGTTAAACAAAAAACGTGGAGAAAAAATCGATCTGTCCAATGGTTGTGTTGATCTATGTAGCAAGCATGTATGTTAGTCATTAATTACTAGTATATGTTATATTTATTTTTGTGGATAAAATTATATGAAGAACCAATTAATGAACATAAGAATATAATTAAACTTGTAGTTCTCAATGTTCTTTAGTGTTGAGAGAATACATTGCTAGATTAATTGAGTGAATCTGTTATATGTTGATGAATCTTGTTGTGCTTCGGGCTTCAAGAGCATTAATTATAGGTTATGTTATGAGATGCATGTGTGTAGAAATATTAGATGCATAATTGACTTTTGGATATAGTCCAGTATCAACATTTTCCTTTTGGAGATCAAGAAGAGTCTATTATACAAAGTTGATCAAATATGGTTAGAGGGGATTATGTCTTAAATGAGTTGAATGGGAAGCTCAAAAATTTTGGTGTTGAAAAGAGCACTGTTTGGGAGACTTCAAAGTGGGGATAAGTGTTGATGAAGACCAGGCAGAGAGATTTGACTATATGTAATTTATGATTCTTGTAATACTCTTTGTAATGATGTAACATAATTATTAAAGGGGGAACTTGGAAATAATGCTTATATTAGTAAATAGATAGATTAGGTTGGTTGCTTGTTGGAATTTGTTGAGAGATTTTCTCAACAATATTCTTCTTATTCGGAATATGTTGGATCTCATGAGCACTATTTATGTCGCTTCTACTTTGGTTTTGTATGAGAAATAAATGAATAGTTTTGAGAGTAATATGTCTCTTATGTCTTCTCCTCAAATGTTTATGTATATATGTGAAAGAAACATAAAGAGATTGATTTGATGTCCACTAAATGATGACAAGTGTAAGAATGGTGAGCTTATCCCAATTGTAGGTTTCCCAACCCTGTGTATGTGGCCCAATGGGCCCCTCAATATCCCTCATGGTCTCCATTTATAAGCCATCCCAATGGCGTGACCCAATTTTTTTAAAATTGTCGAGATGGAAAGGTGATGGTGGATATTGAATTGATGATTTAAGTTACTACGTGTTGTTGGTCCCTTCCCTTCCAACTCTTAGATACCTCCTAAATGAATTCAAAACATCCATTTTCTACCCCTGAAGGTTCAATTGAGGTGTCAATATGCCCAGCTTGGTAGTTATTAACATGATTTATTCAAGTGTTGAGATAAAGCAAGAAATTTGTTGTTATAAGTGTCAGAAACCAAGGCACATTCCTAAAGATTGTTGAGGAAAGAAGGTGCACATTTTGATTGATCCGTGAATTTATCCATGGCTTTAGCTCATATACACCACTAACTTGGCTCAAGGGAGGAGAGCCAATCACAAATTAAGATCCCATCCCTCCAATTTCAAATTCAGTTGAGGAAATTGGAAACCAGTTGAAGGCATATTTGTCCTCAGAAACCAACTCCTTTCTCACTATGCTTTCGACCATAAAATTCCAATGGTTTTGCACAAAAAATGGGCACCATTAGACCATATTCAAATCATTCTACCAATATGTCCAACAAATTATTTTATTTTTCTTATTGTGCATTTTTTCTCTCTTTTGGACCCTAATGTGCCCTCATTTTCTAGAAGAAACAAATCCCTTGATATATGTTGTTTAATGTTACAAAGTTGGAGTGTTAGGAGTGTTTATTTTTTATTTTTATTTTTTTATTTCTTGGGGGGTAATAATCTTGTTTTTAAGAGGATGATTGATGTTTAAGACATCTTTTTTTAAGATGATAGATGTATTTATAGGGATTACATATTTTTAAAATATTTTGGAATTTAATAGATAACAACCATATTCTAGGAATTTGCAATCAGAATAAACTTAGAAAAAGATGATAAAATGCCTGACAATGAATTGGCTCTGATAAAGTAACTGACAATGAGTTAACTCTAGAAATGTATTTTTTTGAGTGGTTTTAAATAATGTTATTTTTTATCACAATTCCATGTTTGCCGATTGTAATAGTGAATGAAATTAGGAGATTTAATTCAATTTATGTTTTAGAATTGTATGTTAAGTTTTTTTTTTTGGGAAAAAAACCACGAAAAGAAGTCATAAGTTTGATTTTGAAAATGCCTTACCTAAATAAAATAAAATAATTAAAAAAAAACCAAAATTTCTGTTTTGGGTTAAGTTTGTGATTCAACAATAAATATATATGTAAGGGGTGTTATTTTATATTATTTTTTGCACATTGTATTACATTAACACTAAATGAAAAGTTTGATATCTACTTTTCACTATATTGAAGAAATTTTCTTTTTATATGACAATTTAATAACATTTTCTCAATAAAAGTCTCTTTTCTCATGTTATTTTTATTGTTCCTTTTCTTAAAAGGAAAGATAATTATTGTTGAGTGAGATATGGAAAGATGTATGTTACTATTATCATTTCCTATTCTTCCTATTTAGGTTTTTTTTCCTAGTCACAGTGAGTTAGATCACTTCCTCATGGGGCAAAGAGTCTTTTGGGGATAAGCCATTAGCAATGTTATCTGACATCTAGTTTTTTCTATTTGTATTGGTACCCTTGATAGGGAATAATAGATGAAATGGATTAAAATTTTAACTCGACTTTTTATTTTCCATCATTAAGTGTTTGATTTAGAGTTTATTGTTTAAAGTGGATTTGGATATTAAAATCTTTTTTCCATAGTCTATTAAATTGGAAACTAGACTAATAGTAGGGTTGTTGCTTATGGGGTTTACAGTCTCTACCAAGCTTATTTGAAAGGCCATGATAGTGCAGGGTTTTCACTCTGTGAAAGGTCATGATAAAGTTGGTGTTCATTCTTGGGCTTTTCGCTCTCCATAGCATATTTGATTCACCTCTTTACCATGGTACTATTAGAACGTAAAAGATAAGAATGAATAAATGATCGTGAGGAGAAGAGATCACTTCAAATGAAAATATTTCCGATTCAAACACCATTTACATTTTTAGATATGAGTAAATTTAGTTGAAAATATTTTTCATGCAATGACCATTTAAATTTTTAACTTTTAGTATGTTTGATTCAAACATGGCACCAAACAATTGGAATATAACATACCCAAAAAGTGGACCTGCAAATTCAGAAACATTTCTAATATAACTATTTTAGAGGAGGACCATCACACTGTTAACCTTGAGTTTTTAGATGAGAAATTCATGTGTTTTGGAGCATTAAAGATATTATAGTGAATATTAAAAAAAATGTAGGTTGACAAATTTTAATGATGTTAATATGTGAATAAAAAATAGGAAAAATGAAAACTGTATATATTTAACTGGATATGATAATAAACATGATACATTATTGGCATTTGATTCCCATCTAGTGTTTTAAGTATAAAACTCAATTATATTTTCAATGGCATATATCATTTTTTTTGCAAATTAATGAGAAACTAACTTGAGTTATATACCTTGTATAGGTGTTTAAAATGGAAACAACTTCTATCTCTTGAAGTGAAAGATTCAGAAAAAAGAAATATTTTCTTCTTTTGATTTGGATTGGAGTATGATTAGACGCAACAATGTGGCTTGGATCAAATAAAATAGATATAAATAGTTTTTTTATTGGGGAGATCAAGAATCCATTGTATACAACAAGCTTTCTAAAACGTTTTAACAGAAAATCAAAAGATGAAAATGAAAACACTAGAAATCAAAACTATAGAGTTGACGCCTGATCAGGTGCTCAAAATTATGCTCATAAATCAAAGTTTTCAGAATGGTGTGGAACCTAAATGACCGTGTGTTTCTCTTCATCCTGAACCTGGAGGAACTTCTTTCGTGCGAAAAAGACACCGTATGCTCCGAGAAACGCCATCTGTTCACTTTGTCAAACAGGTAAAAATTTTGTAGGTGGATGACAGGGATGCTAACTGGGCATCCCTACTGCCTAGGTAGCAAGTGGAATATTCTTGCAATATTCTTGGAATATTCTCAAAATATTCTGTTGAGTTGGGAATGTCCTATTGGTCTGTGTGTTTTTGTATGGTCCAATGAGGAGGTGACACATGGCTAAGTCTGAGGCCACCACATGTCCTCCTAAGGGCATAGTAAAATTGGTATGGCAGATAGGGTGGAGATAGGGCTAGACCCCATGACCTCCCATAGCACAGTGCAACGACTCACCAATACACCCACAAGGTTGTTACTTAATAGTCATGGGGGGTGAACAGACTTAACCGCCACCTCTGATCGCCAAACAAATTGCCAGACCAAGCTCCACATGTGAACATGCTCCTCAAACTGCTGGCATTAACTATGACCGCAAGAGGGAGGGGGCCAACGCCGTGGGCTAGCACCTGAGCGCATGGCCCCCATATGACCAAGCCTTTGGTTTTAAGGCCTTGATGGAAAAATTAATGGTCCTACAAATCTGCCAGAAATCCAAGGAATTTTTCTATATGTTAGCGGAAAATAGGGCGAATTTGTAGGATGATGATGAATTTTGTGCAGATTGTAGAGAGAATAGTGGAGAAACTAGGAGACGTCATAACTTCTCCAGTTTTCGACCAAATTAGATTAAAAAAGAGGTTAGGTAGCCATTTTTGGACATTTTGGACTCATTGGAGTAAGTTTCAGAAGCATTTGAGCATTGTAAACACATACTTTTACACTTTTGAGCATAATAGAAAGGCCCAAGCCATTGGATGCTAGACCAAGGAGCCGTAGCCCAAGAGGGGTGAACTCCTCTATCATGTTCCTATTGTGATGTGTTTTTTGTGATGTTTTGCACATGTTTATGATGTTGTTGAGTCTCTTATTTATGTTAAAATTTCTCATAAAATTAACATAAAAACTCATTTTTATACTTGCAAACTCATGAATCCTTAAGCACAATGAAAACATTTTGTTTATAATCTGAGGAGGATCTTAGAACATCAATGTAATATTCCAAATTCAGATCAAGTCGGTATTAGAGCACTAGGTTTTCTTTGTGAAAGAAGGATTTAACTATTTGCAAGTTTATGTCATGCTTACAAGGTTAAAACTCAAAAGAGGAGAAGAGAAGCTAGTTGAAATCCCTGAAGTTGGGTCAAGGGGAAGGAGGGAAAGGTTGCCACAATCTCCAACACCATTTCATCCTCAAGTTGTAGTTGAGACTCCAAAGAGCATGTCTCATGAAGGAGAACCTACAAACATGACAGAAGATGAGAAGGTCTTCAGGAAGGCTTTCTTTGATATGACAGAGATGGTGAAGGTCCTTTATGAATAGAGGAATATCAGGCTACAAGGTGAAAGTTCCAAACCTCCTAAAGGAGAAGGTTCCTTAGGAGGAAGTAATGGAAATGGAGAAAAATCTCCATCCTCTCCACCATCTTCTTCATCTTCTTCTTCACAAGCATCTTCACCCTCTTCCACTAACACAACCCTTACTCATACTCATCATCATACTTCAAAAGGAACTGGTAAATCACCTTTTTTAAAACTTGATGTTAAATTCGAGCTACCCACGTATAATGTTGAAGTGAATGAAGAGAATATTGATAATTGGATTCGTCAGTTGGAGGTCTATTGCAAAATTCAAAACCTTCAAGAGGATGACATAAATATTTAGTTCACTTCCTTGAGAATGGAGGATGCAAAACTAGTATTGTATCAAAGATACAAGAGGAGATAAAAGAACACGGTAAGATCTCAGTTTCTTGGATTTATTTCATTACTACAATCAAAAGACAATTCTACCCTCTAACTTATATGTAGAAAGCCATCATGAATTGCTAGAACTTTAGACAACTTAAAGGTCAAAATGTGCAAGATTACACCCAAGAATTCAGAAAAATGTCTCTAATGTTAGGTGTAGATTTGCAATCACAAGACATGCTGTTGATGTACATAGGGGGTTTACACAATTACCTTAAGCATACAATATTAATTTTTAATCCCAATAATCTAGATGATGTGTGTGTGCAAGCCACTCATCTTGAGGTAAGAGGGAAAAACACTCCAAAAGAAGGTAGTAAAAAGTCATTTATGGGTAAAGAGAAAGAAAAGGGTTTCAAAGAAAGGAAAAATGCATTCATTAAAAAGGAAGGAGAGAAAACAATATGTAAACATTGTTCCAGAAAGGGTCATGATGAAGCTCATTGTTGAAAGCTTCATCTCGAGATGAAACCAAAAATTCAACAATAAAGGAAAAGAAAAGATAGTTGTTGTCATTCAAGAGGATTTGGGATCCGATTCAGGTGATGAAACTAAAATTACAGCCATGGGGATAAAAGCAAAATAATTCATTGCAAGCACTAGTATATCAAATTGTCACACTAGTACTCCAAATGAAGAAAAAAGGATTGAATTATTTCATGTGAGAGTCATCTCAAAACATACAAAAATCAACACACTTTTTGATAGTGGATCTCAAGCCAACTTGATATCTGATGATTTAGTCAAGAAACTTAATCTTGAAACCGCTTTACATCACAATCCATATCCATTAGGTCGAATATGCAAGGACGCAAACTTACAGATTACAAGAAAATGTATTCTTTGGTTGAATTAGATGTTGTACCATTTGATATATCAAGAATTGTTTTGGGTAGTCCTTACCTCTATGATAGAAAATAAATTTTATATCATCATGAAAACAAGTACCGCTTGTTCAAAGATGGTATGGAGTATATTGTGAGAGCTCATCGCAAGAAACTAAACCTTTCATTAGTTAATGTAGGGAAAATGAAAAGACTAGTGAATTCAAGCAAGAATTTAGTTCTTCTTATGATCAAGCCCAATGTTGATGTTGATTACGAAGTGTTTGATGGTTGTAATTCAAATTCAAAAACTAATTTGGTTGATGGTGTTAACCATGATGATGCGGTGTTTCAGAAAGCAAAGGGATTTTCTTCCAATAGGAGAATCCAACATGAAATACCATTGCAACAAAAGTGTATTCTTCCTAATATTGACATGCATTAGATGTCAAGAAGGGAAAATGCAAAAATAAAAAATCAAATCCAAGGATTGTCGAACAAAAAAAATCATACGCCCATCTCCTTTATCATGTGGTGCACATATTGTGTTGGTGCCCAAGAAGGATGGTAATCATTTCATTTAATGGTATTCAAGAAGTTGTTTTCATCAATGTAGAGTTGTTGAAGGAGACATATGGAAGATGACATTCAAAACCAAGCAAAGTTTGTTTGAATGGCTTGTTGTGATTTTTGATCTTTTCCATGCTCCTACTAATTTCATGCATATGAAGGGAGATGTATTGAAGCCATTTCTAGACATAATAGTCTACTTGGAAGACATTTTCATTTTTAGAAAAATTCATTATGAACATGTCATGTGTGAGAAAGAAATACTTGATGTCATATGTCAAGAACATTTGTTATTGAAGATGTAAAAGTATATGTTGGATAAAACTTCTTTGATGTACTTGGGCAATGATATTGGAGAAGGTGAGTTGGAGTTAGACCTCTCCAAGATTGATGCCATTACGAATTGGTCAATGCTCAAGATAGTCATTTTCATAAGAGGGTTTTTGGGAGCATACCAATGTTCAAGGAAAGATTTTGTTAATTTTTCTTCTATTGTAGCTCATTTGCATTCTTTGGAAGTTGTGAAAAAGGTCTTCCAGTGGGGAGGCAAACAACAAGAGGCATTCGATGCTTTCAGGAATAAGATCAGTTCATCCTTTATATTTTTTCTTCTAAACTTGAAAAAATCATTTGAGTTTTAGGTTGATCTATGGGACTATGCCATGGGTTAAGTATTTATGCAATGTGGTAAGACCATTTCATTTCATTCAGAAAATTTCAATGGTGTGGTGTTTAAGTTGCAGCGACAAAGGAAATTTCATTGCATGGGTTTTCTTCTACTATTCCACTTGGTCAAAAGGTATAAGGCATAAGTGACAATTTTGTTGATTTAATTTCTAGGCCTATAGTTTGTATAACTACTTTCCTCAAGTATCATTTTGTTTACATGAAAGTTATGTTCAGAAAAATACATACTTTCAAGATGTATATTCAAGCTCGAGACAAAGGAATCAAGTAGAGGAATTTTTTTACCATTTGCATCATAATGTGTTGTATCATCTTGGTAAGAAGCATGTTGCTACCAATAGTAACATGGACAAAGCCAAAGAGTTCATTGAATGACTCCAAATGTCACATCAAACAGTACAATATCATCTTGAAAAGGGCAAAGGAAAGTACAAAGCAAGGCACGACAAGCATCGTCTAGATCACAAATTCCAAGATATTCATAAATGGATCGAGATTGGAATGGTGAGGGAACTCTACCCTCACCTGTTGGACAACTGAAAGTGATATTTTGGGGTCCAAAAGGCTTCCAGTGGGGAGGAGTGATCAGGTGCTCAAAATTATGCTCAAAAATCAAATTTGTCAAAATGTGTGGAACCTAAATGACTACATAGTGCTCATCATCTTGAATCTAGTGCAACTCATTTCGCGCGAAACGGACACCGTATGCTCCCAGAAATGCGATCTATTGACTTTGTCAAATAGGAAAAAATTTTGCAGGTGGCTGACAGGAAGGTTGACTGGGAATCCATACCACCTAGGTGGCAAGGGAAATATTCTTGGAATATTCCTAGAATATTCTCAAAATATTATGTTGAGTTCACAATGTCCTATTGGTTTGCATGTTTTTTCATGGTCCAATGAGGAGGTGACACGTGGCTAAGCCTAAGGCCGCCATGTGTCCTCCTAAGGGCATAGTAAAATTGGTATGGTGTACAGGGTGGAGTTCGGGCTTGACCCTGCAACCTCCCATAGAAAACTGCAACGACTCACCAATACGCCCACAAGGTTGTTACTTAAGAGTCATGGGAGGCGTGTTTGATTTAAGGATTAATGCTGCCAAGGTTGGGGGCAAGGCGGACTTAACCGCCCCAAATGTGAACACAATAACCACCAGATGTAGACAATTACTATGAACATAAGGTCACTGCCACCTCTGATCGCTATACAAACCACCAAACCAAGCTCTACATGTGAACACGCTCCCCAAACCAATAGCATTAATTGTGACCGCTGGAGGGAGGGGGCCAGTGCTGGGGGCTGGCCCCTAAGCGCATGGCCCCCATATGACCAATATTTTGGTTCTATGGCCATGACAAAAAAATTAATGGTCATACAAATCCACCTGGAATCGGGGAATTTGTCACTCTGTTAGCGTAAAATGGGGCGAATTTGTAGGATGATGCCGAATTTTGTACAAATTGTAGAGCGAATAGTGGAGAAACTAGGAGACATCATAAATTCTCCAATTTTTTACCAAATTTGATAAAGAAAGAGGCTAGGTATCCATTTTTGGACATTATGGACTCATTGGAGCAGGTTTCAAAAGCATTTGACCATTGTAAACACATATTTTTACACTTTTGAGCATAATAGAGAGGCTCAAGCCATTGGAAGCTAGACCAAGGAGACGTATCCCAGGACGGGTGAACTCCTTTATGATGTTCCTATTGTGATGTGTTTTTGGTGATGTTCTGTACATGTTTATGATGTTGTTCAGTCTCTTATTTATGTTAAAATTTCTCATAAAATTAACATAAAAACTCATTTTTGTACTTGAAAACTCATGAATCCTTAAGCACAATGAAAGCATTTTGTTTCTAATCTAAGGAGGATCTGAGCACAACAATATAGTATTCCAAATTCATATCAAGACCCCCTTAGAATACATAATGTAAGAATTTTTCTAATACTTGTTTTTTCTTATATTAATTTTGTTTTAAATTCATTTTTTTTCATGTTAATATCTTGTTGTGTCTTGCAGGTTTTAGTGTTCATATGGGCCAGAATATTATTTATATATTGATGGATTGTCTTATGATATATCAAAATTTCATGAAAAGGGGATATGGAGTCATTCAAGTAATAAGAATCTATGACATGGTTACACATATCATTTTAATGTTCACATATCCAAGAATGCACCGTAATATGCCTTGATCGCTTATATTGAGATGAACCTTATAGATATTACAGGTAAACCTTTCCATTGAGAAGAGGTTGATGATTTTGTAGGCGCAAGGGCTTACCATGCACCCCATGTTAGTAATGAACAAATTCAATGGGTAGAAAGATGTTTGTTACTAGTAATGTCAGCTAATGTGTACATCATAGACATCATGAATTAGTGCATGACAAAGTAACCTCATCTGGAGATAAGTTTGATCGAAATTACTTTTTTGTACTCGTGATGACATTCTAAATATAGAGAGGATATTGAAGCATGTCGAATACATAATTGATAAGAATGATGCTCTAAGTGTGCATATATGGAAAACAACAAATCCTGATAAAGTATTTTACTACTCAGAGTTTGACAATGCCATATATGATGAGGGACACTCTCCATTCATTTTAAGCATTCAACAACATCCATAGCTAGAATGTATGAGACAATATGGGCATGGTAGTATATTAGAAATGGATTACATTTGGGACTAATCAGTTTAAGGTAAGTTTATATTGTTACGTATTTTCCTATTATCATTTGTGATTTATAATATAATCCTAGGATATAACTAATTTCTTATTTATTTTTGTGTAGTTTCAACTTTATATGTTAATGGCACTTGATTCCCAACATATTGGTGCTCCCATTACATGGGTTCTCATTAAATATCTATGATTTCTGATATCGCCAAGTGGATAGGGATGCTACTTCTTAAAGTTTGCATGGGTGTGTTGGAGTGAAAAGTTGAATGCATTCATGGTAGATGATGCAGTTGCTAAGATTGGTGCGATTAGGTATAAAGCTATGAGCATTTTTACTTCATTTCTCAAAATGCATGTCCCATACATCATTATAGACTCACCATATATATATATATATATAACTTTGTATGACATATATGAGTAATAGAAGCCCCAAGGAATAGCTCAATTGGTCGAGTTCTCGTTGTGAAGTACCTTTCTAGTTGGGAGGTCACGGGGTCAAATCTCCTCGACGCCCTTGGGGTTGGGCCCAACTAGATAAGCTGACTAGTAGATCTACCTAGATTATTACCCATGGATGTAGCGACCACTTAGTGATTGTGAACCACAGTTGAAAACAAAAATCTATGAGTAACAGGGTCATATTTCAATGTGAAGTCTACTTATTCATTTGGCATGTTAGACTGTCATGGTTAAAAATATTGTAATGAAAGTGAAATATGATACTACAAGGTATGTCATGTTTAAGCATCCAAGTGACATTATGCACAGTTAGAAAAATGCAAATTCTATGCTTGAGGAGGCCAAGAAATTTATAAATGACTTCCAAGAAGAAACCACCTTTGTTGAGCACTTTCGAACGTTATGGTTGGACAAAATAAGTTTGATTTCGGTTGCTGTATTTTTCATATTTTAGGTATATTTGTGTTGATTATTGACATATGTTATTATTGGGTTGTGTTATATTCTTTCCATGACTAACCTATATAGTGAACCGGGCGGTTAGAGGGGGGGCGGAGCCCCTCCTTCGTTGTGCTGATTGCATAGCGAGGGGGTCACAGGGGGGTTTGAGGGGGGCAAGTAGCCGCCCTCTACGGGGTTTGGGGCAGCACCCTAGGAAAAAAAAAAATTGGACCCTATATTAGGTTGGGCGAACCTACCTATGGTTTTTGGTCCATGGTTTTGGACGCGATGGTTTTTGGTCCATGGTATTGGATGCTTCGGCATGTATAAATATGTATCGTAACATTGAAAGGAACATAATGAAAAATCAAGCTAGTAGTCTCAGTTTTCGGATCCAGTGGAAAAATCTCTGTGTATATGTGCTTTAAGTGTTATGCTCTCGCATTGTTTATTTTTTTGTGTTTTAGAATTCGTATGCAGATAATTTATGTACAGGGTTAAAACCGACATTTGGTATCAGAGATGTTTTTGGCTTCAAGGGGACGCCTTTGTTGTTAAGGGGTTTCGCTCGGGCCTGTGGTAGACCCTGTTCAGTTGGAGATCTGCGGGATCGATTCTGGTGGTAAAAGAATATGGCGAGCAGTGGAAAGATAGATATCAAGAAATTTAATGGTCAAATTTTTGAGTTGTGGAAACTCAATATGGAGGATCTGCTGGTGGATAAAGATCAGTGGATTGCGGTAGATCCGGTTACTAAACCAACGAGAGTGTCTGATGAAGAATGGAAGAAGTTGGATCGGAAGGCAAAGAGCACAATACGATTGTGTGTCTTAGATTCAGTATTGTTGAATGTATTAGGGGAAGCTACGACGAAGGCTTTGTGGGACAAGTTAGGGACTTTGTACCAATCTAAGTCTCTAGTGAATAAACTGTTCCTACGGAAAAAGCTGTATAACCCAAGGATAAAAGATGGAGACTTGGTGACAGAGCATCTGAACACATTTAATACTATGGTAAGTCATTTAGCATCTATTGATATTAAAATTTTAGATGAAGATAAGTGCAATCAGTTTATTGTGTTCTCTACCAGATTCATGGGATAGTCTGATTATTGCAATAGGTAGCAATGCAACTGCCTTGCAGTTTGATGAAATAGTCTCATCCTTGGTGACAGAGGAGATGAGACGGAAAAATATGGAGAGCCAGAATGGTGATGCCTTGTCTGTACGAGGATGGTCCCATAACAGAAACAAAAATAAGTCATCGAGTGGGAGATCTAAATCTCCAGGAAAACATGTAACGATGGTGTGCTGGAAATGTGGAAAGGAAGGGCACTACAAAAGGGATTGTAAATCTAAAGCTCCTAATAAACGAAAGAGATCTTATGATGCACTTTCTACAGAGGCGAAAACCACCTCAGATGAAGGTGGGGATGTGTACATGGCTTCTTCAAGTACACATGTAGACCATGAGGCATGGTTGATTGACTCAGGTGCATCCTTTCACTTCACTCCCCATAGATAGTGGTTCTACAAGTATGAGAAATATGATGGTGGTGATGTCTTCTTAGGGGATGATAGGAAGACTAGAATTGTTGGTCGAGGAAAAGTAAAGTTGAAGTTGCAAGGTGGAAGGGTTAGAGCACTTCTGGGTGTTCTACATATTCCTACATTGGCCAAAAATCTGATTTCTTTAAGCAATTTGGATGATGCAGGTGTAAAAACAATGTTCGAGTAGGATACCTACAAGATGGTTCAGGGAGCACTGGTATTGATACGGGGAGTTCAGATTGGAACTCTGTACAAGCTGCAAGGTAGCACGGTTGTTGATGGGTGCAATAGTTCTGTGGTTCCTGAAAGTGGAGTAGAAAATGTAGTGGTCTCTGGAGAGAAGACCATGTTGTGGCATCAAAGGCTTAGACATATTGGAGAGAAGGGCCTTCAAATACTTCATGGTAAAGGTATGGTAAAAGGTATGAGTAATAGCTCTCTGGATTTTGATTTCTGTGAAAATTTTGTATATGGGAAGTAGAATCGGGTGAGTTTCCCCTCTGGTGGTAAGAGGGCGAAGCAGATATTAGAGCTTGTGCACAGTGACATGTTTGGACCTATGAAGGTTCCATTACTGGGTAAGTCTATGTACTATGTATCATTTATAGATGACTTCTCAAGGAATACATGGATATATTTCCTTAAGAAGAAATCTAAAGTCTTTGACAGGTTTAAAAAAATTAAGGCTCTGGTGGAAAACCAGATAGAGAAGAAGATAAAGGTGCTAACGACAGATGACGGTGGATAGTTTTGCGAATTTGAGGAATTCTGTAAGAAGTGTGGTATAACAAGGCAGAATACTACTCCATATACACCTCAACAAAATGGAGTTGTAGAAAGAATGAACAAGATGTTGACGGAAAGGGCAAGAAGCATGCTCAATGGTGCCGGGTTAGGATAGGAATTCTTGGCAGAGGCGGTGGAGAGAGCATGTTACCTAGTCAACAGATCACCTTCATCAGCGTTTAAGGATAAACTCCACAAGAGGTATGGACTAGTAAGAAACCCTCTCTTTCACATATGAGGGTATTTGGATGTGATGCATATGTACATGTTCCAAAGGAACAACGAACCAAGTTGGATAGTCAATCTGAAAAGTGCATCTTTATTGGGTATAAGGATGGTTTAAAGGGTCATAAGCTTTGGAACCCAGTAACAAGGAAGGTTATGTACAACCGAGATGTGGTGTTCAGAGAGGTGAAAGATGTTATTAAACATGAAGTCCAACCAAAGGAACCTAAGAAGATAGAGTTTGAGCTAAAGGAGGAAGAATCAGACTCTACAGCAGAGGAGGAATCAGAAGATGAAGAGCCACAAACTCTGAGTGTGAGAAGATCAGTTCAAGAAAGAAGGCAACCAAAAAGGTATAGTCCATCTGCTTTTTGTTCAAATTTTGCTTTATTTATTACTGATGACAATCCCAGAACTATGAAGGAAGCAGTAGATTCAGAGGATGAAAAACTCTGGAAAGAGGCCATGGTTGATGAAATGGCATCTTTGCACAAAAATGAGGCTTGGGATCTGGTGGAGTTGTCGGCTGGAAGGAAACCCATTGGCAGCAAATGGGTGTTCAAGAAGAAGACAAATGCAGAAGGAAAGGTGGAGAAATGCAAAGCTCGATTGGTAGCAAAAGGTTATTCCCAGGTGTCAAGAATTGATTTTGGTGATATTTTTTCTCCTGTTGCCAAGGTAACTTCTATTAGATTACTTTTATCTGTTGCTACTGCTTTTGATTTTTAGGTAGAACAGATGGATGTGAAGACAACATTTCTTCATGGGGATCTAGAAGAGGAGATCTACATGAAGAACCCTGAAGGCTTTGCGGTGAAGGGTAAGAAAGAACTAGTATGCAAGTTAAAGAAGTCTCTGTATGGGTTAAAATAGTCACCAAGGATGTGGTATTAGAAATTTGATACATTTATACGTGGACTTGGCTTCACCAGAAGCAAAGCAGATCACTGTGTGTATTTTAAATTAATTGGTGACCGTGTTATTTATCTGGTCTTGTATGTGGATGATATGTTGCTGGTTGGAATTGACAAAGAAATTATCCAGGATTTGAAGACCCAATTGTCCTCCAAATTTGACATGAAAGATCATGGTGCTGTAAACTATATTTTGGGAATGGAAATTAAAAGAGATCGGGCAAAGAGGAAGCTCCGGTTAAACCAAAGGAAGTATGTCAATACAATACTGCAGAGGTTTAATATACAGGATAGTAAACCGGTGAAGGTTCCTATTTCTATAGGTGTAAAGCTATTTGTCGAACAGTGTCCCAAGACACAAGAAGAGGAAGAGGATATGTCCCATGTTCCATATGCAAGTGCAATCGGTAGCCTGATGTATGCAATGGTCTATACTAGACCATACATTGCACATGCAGTGGGAGTATTGAGCATGTTTATGTCAAAACCAGGGAAGAAGCATTGGACAACAGTGAAGCGGGTTTTCAGGTATTTGCTTGGCACTAGTGATTATGGTTTGTGCTACCAAGGAAGACCAGGATTGGATAGATTTTTGGATATCCATGGCTTTTTTGATGCAGACTGGGCTATAGATTTGGATCAAAGAAGATCTACAAGTGGGTATGTGTCTAACCTATTTGCAGGAGCAGTCAGTTGGATGAGTAAGAAATAATCTGTAGTGGCACTATCAACTACAGAGGTAGAATACATGGCAGCCACTCATGCAAGAAAGGAAGTAGTTTGGTTGCAGAGATTGTGTTCAAGTATGGGGTTAGTATAGGGAGCTATTAGGATAGACCGTGACAGCCAAAGTGCAATTTTCTTGGCAAAGAACCCTGCTTACCATTCAAAGACAAAGCACATTGATGTTTAGTATCACTTTGTGAGGGATATGATAGAAGACAAAAAGATGTTGTTGGTAAAGGTGGACACTTTGAAGAATACTGCAGATACATTGACAAAATGTGTGAGCTCTGAGAAGCTCTCCTAGTGTAGAGAAACAATGGGTGTTTTAGGGCTAAAAAAGTGACTAAGCTCTCTTGTGGCCCCCTGGGGAAAGAAAAAAACAAGTGGGAGAATGTTGGGTTGTGTTATATTCTTTCCACAACTAACTTACGTATTGAATCAGGGGGTTACATCATTGCACGGATTGTGTAGCAGGGGGCGGTAGCCCCCCCTGTCTGAGGGGTTTGAGGAGCGGTGGTAGCCCCCCTTTATGGGGTCTAACGCAGTGCCCCGGGAAAATTTTTTTTGGACCCTATATTAGGTTGGCCGAACCTATCTATGGTTTTCAGTCCATGGTATTGGATGCTTCGGCATGTATAAATATGTATTGTAACATTGAAAGGAACATAGTGAAAAATCAAGCTGATAGTCCCGGTTTTGGGACCCAGTGGGAAAATCTCTGTGTATATGTGTTTTATGTGTTATGCTCTTGCATTGTTTATTTTTCTGTGTTTTAGAATTCGTATGCAGGTAATTTCTATACGGGGTTAAAACCTACAATTCTCTGGTTTTCATCATAAATGTGGGAAAATTGTTATTTCCACTTAAAGAATGCCAAACAAGAAACAAATAAGGATATTGAGTCGTACCATTTACATTTGAAACAAGTTATTTTGAAGTTAATACGAGCAGCTTCACATCATTGTGTGGATTGGTTGGTGCATCATTTGTGATCATTGGTCCACATTTTTTAATTAGTGGTGTGAATGTGCAAAGGAAAATGGTTTCCATAAAAACTATAAGGTGGAGAAAATAGAAGCTCATTCATGGCTAAGGGCATGACACTACACCACTAAGATCCTTCAATCACATGGGTGCAAAGTCAACATGATATCGATAAATCTTATATGGTATGCCATTCAATTTCCAACTTTGCTATGTGTGATTGTAATTGGGGAAAAATGGATATCTATGTAAACATGTCACCAAAGTTAGCATGATGAAGGGAAAAATAAGGTTGGAACAAGAAAATATAGAAGCAATAATCAATGTAACAACCCAACACGAGGTGATTTGAGTATTTCAAATTGAATATGTAGATCAATAACGATAAATAATAGTCATTGTGATCTAATATGATACAATGTTTTGTTAACGAATACCTAAAAATGATGGCTTTGAAATTTTGAATAACTTGGATGTTGATGTCATGGTAATCATTTCATAACTTGGTGAATGTTATATTTGTTAGCACTTTTTTACTGTTGTTATGATTTTTTTTTCTTTATAGGTAAATGGTAATGTTAATGCTTCGACGGATTTGTTCACTAATGTTAATCCAAATCCAAAATGAGAAAATGTCTTACAAAATATTCACCATATATTTGCATCACATATGTAGTTACCTCATGATGAGTCTAATATCCAATTCTTAGAAAAACACATGGAAGATGTTGCAAGTGAGTTCAAAACAGGATTGACATCAATCACTTTGGTGTTGGACCATCCCGCTGCTCCATCTTTCCAAAAAGTGTAAGATGGATTTAGATATACAGTTGGGCATAAAAGAGATTTATTGGAGAGAAGAACGCATATACATCATCTACCTCTCCAGAATTTCCTCCCCCAACAGAGGGTTCTAGAAGGAAAAAATCATTTACCAATGAGTTTGATATAATTTCTACACAACACAATGAAAGAAACACAAGCATGTGAAGGTGGGAATTACATATCTCAAATGTGAAGCTTAGTCTCATATGATTTATTTAAAACATGTATAATCTAAACATGCAATGTAATGCAAGGGATTTTATGCATTCTATGGTTGGTAATGTGGGATATAAAATTTTTGTTAAAAATAGCTTCAAGTGGATCAACAAAACTGAGAATTTTGACTAATATACCAACATCTATCATGTTCATTTTTTTGGTAAACTCTCCCATAAAAGAAGTTTAGGATCAAATAAGAGGTAAGGATGTTTTTCCTTGCATGTGCATTTGCTTTCCTTGTCACAGCTCCTTGTTTTAACTAAATTATCTATATAAAAATATCATTAATTTTCTAACTGTTTTAATTTCTTTGGAGCGCATGCATGGGAGAGATTGAAGCAATGGAATATTGAGTGTTCATCTGGTAAATAACATTCCACTATGCAGTTCAACAGTTTAAGGGGAAATAATAAGGATGATAAATAATATGAGTCTTTCATAAGCATGCTTTCCTTGTTTAGTTGTGTTGGAACCCAATCATCCTTTAACTTACAAATTTTCCCAGTAATATTATTTATACATTTCATTGTTAGAAACTGTCAAATCACTAAATATATTCATAAATTCCTATGATATATATTTTCCTCCTTGTGATGATACACATGCAGTCCTATTTCCAATACATCATGAGTTTCATTCAACCAGTGAAGTTTGTAAATTCAATTATATTGCACTTTGTATTCTTTTTTATTTTTTTTGTTTGTCACCATGGTTTTGGAAAAACCTTTAATTACCCTATCCTGGATCAAAAAGAGGCAACCTTTCCTGTGAAATTTATTAGCATTATGATAGGGAAACCTTTCACCATCGGTCTTGATATAAAAATATACATGGAGAGAATCATATTCGCAAATTGAATGTTTAATGGGCTGATATTCTTAATAAGGGCCCTACTTGATGACTATTGTTGTCATAAAAAGAATTAGAATATCAGAAAATATACATAACTCAAACGTTGTTGCAACCACAGTCATGTCAGAGGGAGAAAATTGTGAATGTGAAAGAGCAGCTAACGCGGAATTTTCCTTAAAACCAAATACACGAAATCCTAACGCGGAATTTTCTTTAAAACCGGCTAACGCGGAATTTTCTTTAAAACCAAATACACGAAATCGTGGGAAATGACGATTAAATTGAAATTACTGGAATTTAAAGCAAATTTGTTCTTCAATATATTTATTTTTAACAAATCCTTCTATGATATATTAAACTGTTGAATTCATATTTTAAATAATGCTAATTTACTTATAATTTAATTAAAATAAATAAAAATAATCGGCAGTACAAAAAAACATGATAAAGAATTATACCTAGGATGGAACTTAAACATTTATTCCCTTACTTTTAATTATACCTAGGATGGAACTTAAACATTTATTCCCTTACTTTTATTGGATTGGAAATCCAAAAATAATGCCCAACATCCAATGGATCAATGAATAGAAAAATCAAATTAACTTTTTTTAGTGGGGAGTGAATTCGTTGAACAATCACAATACATCATATATATCGCCGAAGCGAGCAGATTTCATCATACAATATCATCGAAGCGAGCAAAATACGTGCAGAATACGTCAACATTAATATCACCGAAGCGAGCAGAATTCGTGCAGAATACGTCAACATCGGAACATATACGTCATCATTGAATCAAATGCTGCAGCAGCAGCACGCGCAACCGGCAGGAATCGACCCTGGCTAGGGGGTGGGAAAGCTTACTGCCCCCACCAACCCGTCATGCACTCACGTGCGAAAAATCAAATTAACTTTAGTATAATAGAATTCTTAGATGTCTAGATTTAGATTCAAGGCAAACCAAATTCACAAAAGCTATCTTGGTAAAAGATAATTCCTTCCTGTGAGATTTAGAGTTATAAGAGAATCCCCAAACTAGCACGTTTACATTGAAATTTGGATAGTAGCTCCTACAGATTCACACTTGCACTTTCATGCTATCTTGTGGGGATGAAGATCGTACGGAATATTAACTCGGGCCTCCAAACCAATATGACTATAGAGCGAAAGAATCACTTAACCAACAGAAGCATCACAAGTCTCACAATGAGCCATTAAGATTTAGTAGAGAAAAGTTGAATTGAATGAGTTAATGCTAATATAGCTTGGTCCATGTGAAAGGTAATTGTATTAGGTTGGAAGCTAATGTTTAAAATAAACTATCCATAATCCAATTATTACAGTAGTCTAATATTCATTCAGCCAAATGTTAATATTGAGAGTATCCATATATAAGAAACAAAGAAGACACGTTACAAATCTAAGTTGTTACTACAAGACAAGTCATTCCATTAGTAATTGTGCCCAAAATTTATTCATTCAACAAAATAGAACCTTAATTGTCCATGACAACGTATATAAGGTATGCGTTAGTGCTTATTCTCGAGGATAATCTTTGTACATGAGTTTATGAATAAAATATTAGTGATTGATTGTTGTGTAAGGTAAATTAATAAGTAATGTAACTATATAAATTAAATTGTGCGTAAATGTAAATAGATATCATTTCATTATAAGTCCAAAACATTTACTTCATTATAACAAATAAAATAGTTACTATCATTATTAATATTATTAATGATAAAAAGAATTAATATAAAAGTTAAAAATATGTATATTTAAAAAAAAAAAATTAATATGTAATAAGTTTTGCTACAATATTATGGGCTAATACCATTGCTTATTAATACTATATGTCCAAAAAATCACAACATATTTTATGTCATAGTTTATATCACATTTTTTTTTAATAATAAATTTTATTATAAAAGTAAAAAGGACACAATTACTTTGAAAATAAATCTTAATTTTTAATTTGTGTATATTATTAAGAATATACTATATTAATTAAGTATCTACCATTTATTTAATAATTATTTTAATTGTTAATAATTAAATTAAAATTATGAAATAAATATATTTATTGCAGTGAAAAGGTATATATTAAAGTGTTTGAATTACTATTTAATATTTTTATATATATAATTAAATTAGTATTTGGATATATATATATATATATATATATATATATATATATTATATATATATAGATATATATATAAACGGACTCATATAATATATTATCATATTATTAATTGAATTTTAAATGGGGAAATTATAAATGAAAATGAGTGTTAGAATTGTTGAGTTTATTTATACATAGATTGTATAGTTATTCATGGTTAGATTAAGATAGAATATTTCACACAAAAAAGTTATAAGTTAAAATATTTTACACATAACAATTTGTGAATAATCATTATCTCACTAGAAACATCTTAATTAGAATGTTAACTTAGTTTGGTTTTATGAATTATAATCATTTACAATATTAGTAAATGGAGAAAGTATTATAATGTTTATATGATATTTTATTTTGGATAATAATTAGTACATCACCATTGCAATACTATATTAAAATATATAACTTTACGAATAAAGCTAATCATAATACCTAATTAATGGAATGTATTATAAAGAGACAATATTTATTAATAATTAAATTCTATCAAGTATTGACAAGAAAAGTACACACATATACATTATAATTCATAAGTATAATCTACATAAGATATATATATTAGTCATTAATTCATTTCAAAAGCACACTTGCAGAGTGCAAAAGAAAGAAAATTAAGAATTTTGGGTCAAATTGATTTATGGTTAATGCTTGGTTTGACGAGGAACGCAAAAAGGGAGGGAGAATGTGGAAAGAGTCAAACAAGGATAACATAAAGCTCAAAGCTTACAAGTAGATATTAGGAAATAAAAAGGTTGATTTCATAGTTTTGAGGAGAGAACAACAAATATTCCTTGGGAAAAATAACCCCAAAATATTTTGGAAGGAGCTCCAACTGAGAAAGGTGCAAGCTTAAAACAACATCACAGCTTCTAAATGGTCTGATTATGCATGAAAACTTTATGAGTAGAATCCCAAGTTTGACACTCCTCCCTTGGTCAACATTAATACAAAACACTTCACAATGCAAGAGGTAGAGATGGGTATCAAGAAGTTGGGTGTTGGAAAAGAAAAAGACTTAACTGAACTCCAAGTAGACTATCTAAAGTGGGGCTTGAAAATTCTTGCACCTCACATTACACAAATTTTCAACAACATCATACAATAGGTATCCCCACTAATTGACAACTAGTCTATCGTTACCTTTTTCAAGAGTGTTGACATCAATAATCCCTCCAATTATAGGACCATAATGATAAACCCCTTGTATGCAAATTTATTTGGATGCATGCTAGAAAATAAAATCAGCAAGTGGGCAAAAGAAAGAGATAAGCATGCTAAAGGGAAAGCAATTTTTAGACCTAAACATTCCACAGTTGATCATGGTATAATGTTAAGGCACATCATTGAAAAGGTTTGGGAGAAAAAGGAAGAAGCCTTGTGTTGCTTTGTTTATTTCAGAAAAGCCTTTGACATAGTTCCTAGGGATAAGCTTCGGCATGGAATGGAGGAACTCGAGGTTCCCAGGCATTTCACAGCAGTTTTGCATAGGCTGTTTGAAGAGGCAAAAGTCAAAATTAGAACTTCAGTAGATATTTTTGAAAGTTTTAGAAGCGATATCTCGGTCAAGCAAGGTTTCCCATTTTCTCCTACCCTTTTTAGTCTATATATCAAAAATATTGAAGAGCGGCTAAATTCACAAGGGGGTGACGATATCAATTTGGGGAAGTTCATTATAAGGCTTCATTTTTATGCAAATGACCTTATTCTAATTGCTAAATCTGTTGTTGGTTTACAAGAACACTTAGTTTCCATTGAGTAAATTTTGTATAAGGGTGGCTATGCAAGTCAGTATTAGCAATTTAATGAAAGTGGTGGTTTTCTCTAACAAAAGAAAGCATAATCAACATTAGTTCCACTTTGAAGGAAAAATTCTGGAAGAATTTGTGGATTACAAATACCTCAGAATTGACTTCAATAGAAATCTAAGCTGGTATGGTTGTAGAAAGACAAGAACTTTGTGGGGTTCGAAATCATTTTATGTTTTTCAAAATAGGTGTAGACAGTTAGAGTTATGGGACTGGAAAACCACTCTAACTATTTTTGGTATTTTAGTGATTTTGGTGATTCTATATGGTTGTGAACTGT